>PVKB01003465.1:30160-199545 GCA_004027205.1 Ctenodactylus gundi | reverse complement strand
GATATTTTGGCAACTTCCATATTTTAACTATTGTTAGTTGTGCTGGTATGAACATGAGTATACATATATCTCTGTTAAGTGTTGTTTTGGTCTCTTTTGGGCATATTCCCAGGAGGGGTGTCACTGGATCGAAGGGGATATTTATTTCTAGTCTTTTCAGAGATCTCCATACTGCTTTCCAAAGTGGTTGTACGAATTTACATTCCCACCAGCAGTGCAGGAGGGTTCCTTTCTCCCCACAGCCTCACCAGCACTGATTACTATTTGACTTGTTGATATAGGCCATTCTTTCTGGAGTACGATGGTATCTCAGTGTTGTCTTTTTGAAACTGATACTTTGTCCCATACTGAATTTAATTATATTTTATTTTCTTTCATCTATTCTCAACATAGTAATAGTCTTTTTAAATATGTTTCATTATTTTCCTTCTTAAAATTTTTGACTCTCTGAACTTGACCTCATCGAGAGTCATTTAATTTTTGAAAGTCCTATTAGTACTTGACTTTGACTATATCTCAGAGCCTCATTCTCATTTCACTTGTCAACATTCTCAATTATTTTAGAAACATTTTACATTAATTTTTTGTCCAGAATTTCTCTATTGTATGTGTTACAAAAAATGTGACTTTGCCTCGTTCATGCTAGAGGTCTTGAGTTTTATTTCCTCTGAATTACTGTTTGACACAATGAAGAAATAGCTGGAAATAAATAGTTCAGCAAACATCTACTTCAAATCATTACTGATGGATAGTTTTTTGAGTGTTTGCAGAAAACACAAATGCATGTCTTTCACTTTATCTAAAGTCAAGTTGTCTCTTCTTTCAGGAAATCCATATTTATATCTTTTTATTTTTTATTATTTTTGGATAGTTGTTCAGTAGGGCAGTAAAATTACACTGTGGAAAATAGGATTTTACAACAAGCTCCCAAGTAGACGAGCAATATTCTTTTATCTTAAATATTGCCTCAACATTTCTGAACTGATTTTAAAGCCAAGCATATTCCTAGCACTCTCTTCCTTTCAGTTTGGTTTCCAGTTACAAAGAGATTTTCACTTGTTTTGTTCTGTGGTCTCCAATTTCATTAACAACAAACTCTTTCTATTCCAAACTCTAATTACTATCCTTTGTGCATTCTCATTCTCTCTCTCTCTCTCTCTCTCTCTCTCTCTCTCTCTCTCACACACACACACACACACACACACACACACACACAGGCACACACACAAACACACACACATTATCAAAGCAGAGCTGCTAGTTATATTTCTTACCATAAGTAGACGGATGTAGTTTCAGAGAAGAAAGTCTCTGGTCTGTCTTTCCCATTTAAAGCCTCCACGGTTTATGCCTTTTGTAGACATGAAATACTATCTACTGTCCCTATTTCAGCCACTTCCCAATACCACGGTGTCTCTTTGCATTGATGATATAATAACAGCGCTATATTTTGCATTCAACTCCTGGATCCAGCTTTTCTTCTTTTCATCAAAGTCAGAGCTCTTTTTGCTCCAAGTGGAAAGGGACTTAACCTCTGAGTTTGATATGGGTAACCTGGCTGCCCAGAGATGCCAGCCCTTTAGGTTTACTAAAAGGTAGTTCTGATTCTACAAGTTAGCTGAATTTCCTCTGCCCTGCTTCCTAATATCTGGCCTAAGCAAAACTGGCAAGCAATATCCTTTGATTCTAGTGTGTAAGGCAACCCTATTACTTAGTTTCCAAATGGAAACACTTTTGAGCATGAAATAGAAACACTTTTGCTATTATAATAAGATGGCAGGCATAAGCTAAGAAGGTAGTAAAAACCTACCTCCTCTCAGGTCTTTCTGGATATAAGAACACTAGTTGCTTGCTCCTAGGTTCCAGAAATACATACTTACAATACAACACAAGCATATGCAAACTAGTCTCAAAACAACCATAACTCTACAAGAGAAATGGACTGTCTACTCATGATTCAGGAAAGGTTTTGCTGGTGAGACTGAAGAGATGTAGAAAACAAGCATGAAAATGAGACATGAGTTAACAGGGGCCAACAGAAACAGAGCAAAAAGTGACAAGAGTAGAGGGAAACCGTGGCCCTATGTGAGTAGCATTTTAACCCTCCTGTGGTACTACTGCTGTGGCAAGTGTGCTGTGCTCACTTGCCTTTGACCTAGGCTATGAGACTGTGTGAGAAAGAACTTCCTGAGATACCTTCCTGTCATAATGTTTTCAAAAACTTAAGTTTACTACTTTATAGTATTTCCTCTTTGAGAGAAATTTCTCACAAGTTAGTCCCAGTACCAAGCATTTTCATCTATCCTAAACAATTTTTTCGAACGTGGTAGTGTTGACCCAACTCAATGTCTTTATGCTAAGTTACATCCCCAGCCTACTTTTGGTGTTAATTCTGAGACAATGTCTTGTCACACTGCTGGACTGCCAAGGTTATACTCGAACTTTTAATCATCTGTGTGAGACTCCTTGAGTACTGGTATCATAGGCCTGCACAAAAAATTCCTTATATTGTATTTTTTTATGGGCCCAGAATCCTGTGGCTACTTATCTTTCCATTTTGCAAACTAGGGAGCTCAGAATTGTACATCATCTATATTTAGCTTATCAACTCCTCTTTTTGAATGCTGTCCTACATTCTTTTTTCTGTAACTTGATGTTCTCGGCTGTCTAGATTTTATTCACCTTTAAAGCTAAAAGTACTTCAATGGGACATATGTCTCATCTAATTTGTCTGAGTTACTTTCTCATTTCTGGGACAGAATACCCAACATCTACAATTTAAGGGAGGAAAGACTTATTTTATGTCACAGTTTCAAAAGAGCAAAGTCCATATGTGGGCAGCTGGCGATGGTGGAAGTACTTGGTAGAACCACAGCTGGAGGAAAGTTGCGTATGTCATGGCAGACAGAAATCCAAAAGAATGAGGACGGGTGGAACTGGTGCATACCCATCCAGGTCCTACCCCAAAGAGTTGGTCCCTTCCAGGTCAAGCCCCAAGATTCTGCCCCCTGTGGGTTAAGCTCCAGAGGCTTGCCCTTCCCAGGTCAAAATCAGTAATGTGCCATGTGCCCATAATCTATGACAAGCCCCAAAACCACCACATGCTACAATTCCCCACTCTGGATCAAGCCCCGCCTCCCAAGAGCACATGGTTCCACAGCTATTCCACAGCATCCCAATACACAAGGCTGTAGGGGGACACCCCAGATCCAAACCACAACTTAGCTACCAAAAATAAAACTCTTATTCTTTTAAAACGGTTGTCTTATTTTGATGACCAAAAGATAATAAACTTTCTTAAAGCAGTAGCGTATTCAAAGATGCACATGTAAGCATAGATTTGAACAGGACTTTTTATTTTGTGAATGAAAACCTGACAGAAAGAATCAGGTATACATGGCAGCAGGCTTAACTCAGACAATTTTTCCTATCAAACATTCTTCATTAAAAAATCTCACTTGACTAATTTTACTTTCAAATGCCATGAACATTGTCACAAATCATTTAGAGTTTCTAGAAGTAAGAATCTGTTACCAGGAATGTGCTATAATGATTTGGACACCATCTTGACATTTTATTCCCTTGGTATAGGATTTCTGACAAGCTATGCTTAATGGGAAAAAAGTTTATAATAAACCGAACACTGCAATAATTGACTATAGTGTAAATAGAATTTCCCAATGCAGTCTATTTCCACCGCCTTTATTTTTCTTTTTCTGAAAATTGTTTATTGGCCATTAGATCCAAATGTGGAGCATGGCCTTTATTACCTTGCAGAAAGATATTTCAAGATGTGCTATATAAATTCTCTACTGTCCCTCTGTTTCCTCTCACCAGCAGCTCAGTCATCTGGATGATAAATAAGCTCATGCTGGTGTTAGAGTTTAACTAGCAATGAATTTCACTTTATTGCAATATTTATGAAAGCTATTTAAAATGTGGTTAAGTGAAAGTCTTCTTGTGGTCTGCAATCAATATTTCTTAACAGGATATAGAGAATCCAAGTCTTCGGAGTTTCTTTTTATTCATCGGCAATGCCTTCTTGACAAAGGACCCTGATTTTAGTAGATAGGAAGACCCTTCATGTTAGGAATCTTTCTATAGTTTTTTTTTTATTACTATTAAAGTTGTGATGTTTGGTGTTTCACTTTTCTTTCTCGCGTTCTCTTTTTGTATTTTACCCCCTCCCTTCGGCTGAAAGAGAACAGGCACCCAGGGAATTTAGGCCAAGAAACCTGAGTCACAATAATTACCATTTGCATGCTGCAGCCCTGTGTTTTCTCTTAAGCTTGCAGAGCAATTAGCAATGTTTTATAACAGCTGTGAGAATTGTTGCTTGACCTCATCTGATTGCAGCTCTGACACTTTCGAGAACAAATTGGTAAACAATGTTGGCTTCGGAGATCTTTTCAGAGTGTATAGGAGAAGAGCTGGCCTGTGGGGAAGGGAAGTCTTTGACAGAAACGAACTCAGAGGTGGCCCAGGTTGGAGAACAAATGATCCAAGAAAAATGTTATCTTGTTAGCATGCAAGGACAGCTGCTTTCCTTGGGTTGGGACTCAAAGGCAAAACCCATGTCAGCATTTGACAAACCTAAAAAGATACCATTCCAGCAGATCCAAAGTAAGAAAAAAATGCCCTTTTTTTCCCTTTTTCCCTAAAATTAAACTGGCAGAATAATAACTAGATGAGAAAAAGAGCACCATAACTGAGCTCTTCCAATTTTGTCTGAAATTGTAATGGTTGTAAGAAATCCTTTAATAAGACTTCTGGCTCCAACATAGGCCTGCTGTGACAAACAATAAAGGCAGATAAGTTTGCAGATAGGACAGTACGATAGGGATGGCCATAGTTCTCAGAGCCAGCCAGACCTGAGTTTGAATCGCAGCTCATCCATGATTTATTTATATAACTTCTTACAACTATAAATTCCTACTCTGTAAAAAGTAAATCTTTTTTTCAAAATATCAATCAGAGAATATGATATAAAGGAAAAAAGAATTGGTGTGTTATACAAGAGGTTAGCAATAAATTCAAAGACCTCCTACAGTCTACATTTATAAATAAAGTTTTATTGGAATACATCCATGCCTATTAATTATAATCTATAATTGCTTTCACATTTCAAAGGCAGAGTTCAGAAGTTGTGGCAGGGAACCATATGGTGAGCAAAACCAGCAGTATTTACTATCAGACTCTTTACAAATTAACTTAATTAACTTCTGGACTAGACTACTTAGGGTTCTCATTTATAAGAATAATACAAAACACAAAATTTATGGGATGATTGGCCTTATCAGAGGTTACAAAGACAAAGCTGTAGGGCCCTGTCCATTGTGAGTTGTGTCTCACATAATTTGTTCCCTTTAAGTAGAATTCAAAGTAATAAAATCTGTAAGTAATTTTGTTTTCTCAATTAGTGTGGGTTCAGAGTGATTAGTGCAATAGTGTTACTTGTACTTGTGTGCTAGTACAGCTTTTAAGAGACACAAAGAAAGAGAAGTTAATGCTATCAGTACCACCACTTTCCCAGCTATGCTTAGGGAGTCTATAGATGTCTCATGTATTTCAGCCATTATTTAGAATTCTTTCTTTGGCAGGTAAATAGTTGTCCACGTAGAAGTGAATTAAACAATGTTAACCTGTATCCTTTTACTTGACAGGAATCTCAGAAGTGAATCTGTGATCAAAGACTTCTCTTTGCCTTTTTGGCCAGGACGCACTCTCACGCCCATCCCTAGACTAGCAGTTCTATAGGAAAGTAGTCTGTTAATTCTTGACTAAAACTATTATAATTCATTCCCTGGAAGAGGGTATACCACCAACTTAACAAGGTCAAAACAGGAAGAACTACTGTACAGCAATTAATAGTATTTTCACGTAATGTAGCTTGAGAAAAACGTTTCAAAATTCCCTATTAGGGGTGTGGAAGAAGTCTCAAAAACTTTGGGAAAATGCACTTTTCACTAACACAAAGATTTAATTAAAAGATATCAAAACTCAAGTTACTCTAGATCACTAGCCAACAATATGCATTAGAACACCATTGCCAGACTTGTGTTCTCTGGGACAGCTTATATAGCTATTGTGGTTTGGAGTGTGGATGTCCCCCAAAAATCTCATGTATTTAAATCTTATGGATTGTTCCTGGAACCCTGTGCTGTTAGGAGATGGGGACCTGGTCTGGAGGGACAGATTGCAGGCCTCTAGATTGGACTACAAGCATGTGGTGGGGCCTACCATATCCTCAACACCTGGAAGGGGTGGAACACTGAGGCTGGACCAAGGGCAGATCATTGGGATGAGCCTGGAAGGATAGATAAGCCTCTTACTGCCTTCTTTAAGAGATGAAACTCAACTCGACTTGGCTTCCAGTTAGCAATGTTATGAGGAGCTGCCTCCACCTCTGCCTCTGCCACGTACTTGTATGCCCAAGTGGACTGTGACCTTCTGAGACTGTGAGCTAAAATGAATTTTTCCTCCCCTAATTTGTGAATGTTGGGTCTTGAGAGTCACAGCGATGAAAAAGTAACTAAGACAATGGCAAAATGGTCTCTGGTCAATTATGTCTGGGAGATGCTTCATAGTTTATCTTCACATCCCAAATCTCTGTAACACAAATTAGAATATCAAGTCTCAGCCATAATAACAAAAAATGATTTGACTTTTTAAAATTTTACTTCTCCATTGAGAGGAGTTTATATATGATATCTTAAAAACAGGAACCTTGGAAATCTGAGTCACTATCCCTAACAGGGCATGGACCTAGATCTCAAACATCCCCCACGCTGCTTTGCTGGAAATGCTCCTAACAATGAGAACACACAATAATTTCAAGCATATTGTTAAATTTTGCCAGTATCTGAGAGTCTCTAAGAGCACACTGAACACTTAACAGTAGAACACAAACATAATTCTATGCTAGTTTTACACAAGTCTAACAACTTGTGTTATGACATAGATTCTTCCTCTTAGTAACCTAAAATCCCCTCTTCGGAACTACAGCTTAGTATTGGGGGATAAGACTAATGACTAAGGTTTCGGTCAGTTAGCTCCCAAACTGTATCGTGAGTTTAACTAACTGTCACTGCTATGCCCTAGATACAGGTATTTATTATAATCACCTGCTTTACCCCAACCTCCACTTGATTTTCTCCTTATAATATGCCTAATGGAAATATCACAGGGTTTGTAACTAAATAAATCTAAGCATGAATCCTGCTTGTCTATATCCTGATCAATTTATTCTTTGAGCTACAGGCCACCATTTTATAAAAAGCAAATAATACTTATCTGAAAATAATGTTTGGAGATTTATATGATACGTATATAAATTGCTTTATCATCAGTTTAGGACAAAGTAGGTATTTTGTCACTTTTCTCCTCCATGGTCTGTTGTGATGAAGAACATGATTTCCTGAGCATTTACGGTTTGCCAGGCACTCTGCCAGATTCTTCATTCTAATTATCTTATGCAATGTTCATAAGAATCCCCTGTCATCAGGGCTACTATTAGCTTCAGAGGGCACAGGTACTTGAGCAATCACACCAGCTAAGGATTACAAAACAGATGTGCTGAACCATAGAGCTTTACTAACTGAACCTCTGTGGATGACACCCCCAGCTGTCCAGCAAGGCCTACAGCATTTCTTACTTTCCACGGAAACTGGACTTCATCCGAACCCACATGTTTCCGTCTTTTAGACAAATGTAGGCTTGGTGGCTGAGGTGTCTTCAGTAGAATGTGAGCATAACCAGATGTCCCCCTTCAGGGGTGTCTAAACGACACAACTGGAGTCTGCGTCCATTCTTCCTGTCACTTTTCAACATGGGATTGAAGGTAATGTTTTATCCTAAGAAATGACAGGGCCAAAGGGAAGAAGCCCAGGTCACTGAATGGTCACGCAAAGAAGAGCTCTTTGCTTACCACACATCTACTATGGACTGTCACATAAGCAAAAACTAAGCTTCTGTCTTGGGCCAACTCATGATCAGGCCCATTCATTACAGCAGTTTAACCTACCCAACTAAGAAATCCATGAAGGCTTTGATCTACTGTGCATTCATTACAGATTTCTGTCATCAGTTCTCCCGCATAATAATTTCCCTTACCTGCTAAATTTGTTGCTCTTTAATATATTTTCATTTAGGAAGATTTTCCTTTTCCTATTCTTTCTTTTCTGCTCCTGCCACAGTTCCTTCCAAAACCCATGAGCCCATTGTCTTTTCATCTCTTCAGTGTTTTCTGACATTCTCCTTCTACTGAACTGTGCCTTCATCTGTCCCAAAGCATCAACCTCTTCTTAATATAAGTGGCTTGATATCATTAAGATTGATACTGAGTTATTCACTGAACACATATGTGGCACACTTCATCCAATTTCTCAAATCCCACTGACATATATAAGCACTTACAATAGAAAGTCAAAGAAATAAATATTTAAGAAAAAAAGTGAGTAATAAAAGGATGAAAAAAGAATACAGGCAAATGTGCTCTCTCCCCCCAGGTGACCTTATCCTTAAGAAGAAATGTGTATGTTCAGGGCTTTCATTAAAAGATAGGAGTTACTAAAGAGGATATATAGAGTTCAGGGGTTCAGATAAGAGAAAATGGATTTGAAATCTCATCTCCAGTTCCACTGAAGTCAAGATAAATTCACAGTGTGTGTACAGAGTGCTTTCAACACTAAAAAAGAAAGACACATGGTTTAAAATGCTGCGTGTGTTTATAGAAACCATAGTATATCATCATGGGTTAGCACTGGTTGCCCTTCTTCTGTGATCTGAGGATAAGCAGCATAGTTCACAGAAGAGTCATCTTTAGTAGAAGGCCCTGTGCCCCCGATGTCCCATTTGGGGCCCATCTCAAAGCAGCACACAGGGGTGCTAATGTGGGACTTTGGTTTTGAAAGAAAATAAACATTAAAACATTGTCCTCTACTCTTTTCAAATAGGGCATCTTAAGAACAATTTAACTTTTTGTTAAAACAGTAGTAAATCAGGCATGGTGGTTATCCCACTGCTCCGTAAGGCTGAGACAGGAGGATCACAAGTTTGAGCCCATTCCGCGAAATTTGGTGAGACTTTGTTTCAAAACCAAAAAAAAAAAAAAAAAAAAAAAGGACTTGGGATGTAGATTATGGTGAAAGCCCTGAGTTCAATCTCAAATACTTCAAAAACAAATAAATAAACAAATAATAAACACAATGTTGGTTGCCCTAAGTTTAAAATAGTGAAGCCCTTAAGGACTCCTAACGCATTTATGACATTTATGTTTTGGATTAATATTTCAAACCTTCTTACAACATCTTTTGATTTCTGGTAATCAACTGGGTCCATTTCTCTGCCAAGCCAGCTACTGTCATTCAAATCAATTTTGTGTGTTTGTGTGTCTGTGCGCGTGTGCGTGCATTTACATGGTACTGGAGACAGAACCCAGTGATTCACACAAACACTCCACTAGTAAGCTACATCCCAGCTCACCTATCAATTTTTGATAAAGTTGATTCTACTAACTCAGTTTTTGAAGTTCAAACTTGGCTCTCTAGAGTTACGTCAAGAATAACAAGACTTGCCCATCAACAGACTAATGGATACTCAAACTGTGGAATTTATACACAATGGGATTCGATTCATATATAAAGTCCAACAGCGTGGAGGCTTGTGCAGGCAAATGGGAGAAACTTGAGAACATCAGGCTTAGTGAAGTAAGTCAGAAGCAGAAGGTGAAACATCGAATGGTCTCTGATATGAGAAACCCAAATCACAACTCTTATGGAACTTAAAATGAAAAACAAAGTGAACCAGGGGGGTAGGGCGAGGAGGGAGGGAGGGGTAAATAGGGAAGGGACAAAAGGAGAGTGGGAAAGTCCTTGTCACCTAGACAAGATAAGTATGTGCACAAAATGCTCAACTTCATTGTAAACCTTAAATTTTGCACTTATACATATCAATAAAATGAAGGGGGGAGAATATTTCAGAGACCTATGCTACGTACATATCTGGTCTAATCACTGTGAGTTTGCTTCTTTGGTTGCATGTTTTCCTAGTTAATATTTTCTTGTCTGTTCTATTTATATTACTATGGTGACTCAGCTGCCTGAAGTCTATACTTTCAGAAGTTCCTGGAATTATTCTACAGGCTTATGTATCAGTATGACTCAGGAGAGTATAGAGATTTAAGTGAAAAGATAAGCACAGTTAATAGTTAGACCTATGATAACTAATTTATAGAAAAAGATGAATAAATGCATTAGTCAAATATTTTTTTAAAAAAGAATAACAGGACTTGGAGTGAGGTGCAGAGGACCACTGCTATTTAAAAAAGACACATGAAGGCACATCTGTTTGAGATGGAGAAGTACCCCTTGAATAGGTGAAACCTGTGAACAGAGAGAATATTAAAACCATCACTGTCACCATCATGTCTAATGACTGGTAACATGAGAAGATGAGTCCTTACTATGTGAAGTCATTCACCTTTGGCTTTCATGCTGGTTCAATTTCTTCTCAGAGCCTTTACTTTTTTGCTTGGTAAGCAGGGATAAAAACACCCATCCATACACTCTGGGCTGGTAAAGACGGTTAAGCCAGGCAATCTATGTAAAAGTGTCTGGCACAATAATGGCTGATGTTTTCCATCGAAAACA
Source organism: Ctenodactylus gundi (assembly GCA_004027205.1). Classification (NCBI taxonomy): domain Eukaryota; kingdom Metazoa; phylum Chordata; class Mammalia; order Rodentia; family Ctenodactylidae; genus Ctenodactylus; species Ctenodactylus gundi. The sequence continues at coordinate 188,896 of PVKB01003465.1, read as the reverse complement.
CCCCCTCTCCTAGTGGGCAAAGGCATGGTGGAATTGTCACTACAACCACCCTACCTCCCTGGCCAAGGGGTAGCAATGTGCACAGTAAGGGGCCAAACTCACACTCTCTGCCTGGAAACCTCAAATATGTGTGAGTTCCTAACAATGAAAAATGGTGAGTTTGAAAATTTAAAAAAAAAAAAAACAGCTTCTGGAAAGATAATTTGTTTATCTTCACATCACTGTACCTTGTTTCAGAGAACTTTCTTAATTCTTGTGCTTGACAAGATCCAGTTATTTTGTTTTGCCTTAGAGTCTAGGATCTGCTGAGTTTCTTTGCTACAAATATACATAGCCCTCCCCCCACCCCAGTTAGCAGTAGGGGCTTATATACTTGCACATATGCAACTGAGGCACCTTACTACCCTCTAGGAAGAAATCACAATACTGTTAGAGATGCAGAGATGTGAGTATAGCCTTTTGTCAATATCAGCTACCCCAAGATATAAGGAAAAAAACAAACTGGTTTCTCTTAGCACATAAAACTACTGTATTTTAAAAATAATGATGTTAGATCTCTTAACCATGTAAAAATGGCCTCATGCTGACAAAAGGAGGCCAAAGCAAATTTCCCCAACATAAACTCTCACATTTTAAAGGTTAAAAACAATAGAATTGTGGGCCCGTGGGTAGTGCTAAGTGGGCACAAAAGATAAGACCTTGTGCTCTTCTAGAGAGTAATGTTGAGAGTCTCAACGAGCATGCTAAGGGCTGTTTTGTTGCAAAAACAATCTACAGGAGCCACTGAGGAATACCGCCTTGGTGACATGGGTCAATGCTGCAGTGCTAACAAGGAAGTAAGCTTCGGGATGTGGTTCCAGCACGGCCAGGCCAAAGTAAGGTTCTTCCCACTTGCATCAACTAAAACTTGACCTTGATGTTTGTTCTTAACAGCAGGCCCCGTGAGCTAAAGCAGTTCAGTGACCTACACTCACCAGAAACCTAAGCCAGGAAAACACAAAACAAAGCAAAGTTAAGACTGAAAAGCGAGGACCAAGTCAACAAACTAAACATCCACTGAAGCCATATGAAATTTGAAAGGAAATCCTTTTCTCCACAACATTATCCTTTGTATTAGTATACATTTGCAACACACAATAATTACATTAAACTTTGGGGACTAGTGCATGTACGTGTCACATCTCGCTTGCTTTTCCTTCCTTTCCCCTTCCACCCTGCCTTTTATTTTTTTCCACACATTCCCTTCCCCTTTCTACATAATCCTCCTCCCTGTTTCTTAGCATTACTTTTATTTAAAGTATTTCTTACTTTAAGCAAGAGACATACCAGAGGAAAAGGTGCCAAGTGAAATCTGTGAAACTGAAATCACATCTGATGCACCAAAGGCGCTCCTTCTTTGTGGCAAGCCGAGGGTGACTGTTTCTATAAAATCATAGAATTGTTTCAGAAAGCAGGTCACCCTTGCTGGTTGTTTTATGGCTCTCTCCCTCATTCTTTATCCCACCTGCCATAGGAAGACATTTAATTTCCTCCACCTACTAATTTTCAACTTTATTCTCTCTCAAGCAATCAGAATGAAAAAATAGACATCCAAATAGCCAACTATCACTTTCATCGATTATCACTCTTCCCCTCTCTGAAGAAGGATCTCCATCGTTCCCAGATGCAAACCTTCTCCTTCCCCTCCATTAATCCCCTTAATTACTCTGCCCTACTGACAACATTTCTCTCTCCCCTGGACCTTTTCTCCTTCTGCTTTTTTCCTTCTCCTCCCATTTCTCAAATTCTTGCATTTTCTATCGGCTCCCCCACCACCACCACCACCACCACCACCACCACCACCACACGTATGTCAACAGAGAGAAGGAGAAAAGAATTGAGGGGGGAAAAAGAGAGGAAGAGAGGGCCTCAGATAAACCACTATTCTTGGTGACAGAATGGGTCCTATTATAATATAATCCAAAACTAGAGAGGGAATAACTGTGATTTTAGCATAATAAATTGCAGGTATTTTTAGAGCAAAGGATTATTCACTCCAACAAGAGTCTGGTTTTGTTTTGGTAGTATCTCTCCATGGAGGGACAGCAGGATGTAAAGGGTTCCAGCACAAAGTACAAATGTGAGTACCTTATTTAAAGGCAGGGCAAAAGGTTAGCAAAAGTTGCAACATGTAAGACAGGCACAGTGGCACACGCCTGTAATTCCAGCATTCTGGGAGGCTGAAGCAGGAAAATCATGAGTTGGAGCCCAACCTGGGCAACTTAGTAATTTAGCAAAAGTTCATCTCAAGATCAAAGCTATGATAAAGGAAGGGATATAACGTACTGCAAAGGTCTTATATTCAATCCTCAGTAGAAAAAGAAGCAAAAAATACTTTTCCTTTGTTTGGTGGTCTTTTTGTCTATCTGCACAGCATTTTCAAAGACTTCCACAGCTTCTCGGGGGCCCTGTCCTTTGACTCTGTATCCAATTAACTGACCTACTGCTAGATTTCAGAAGTTGGACTGACTTGATTATAGGCAAAGGAATCCATCCTGCTTTCCCACAGCCCAGTTTCCCACTTCAGCTCCCAACGAGTTGCACAATGCTAAGACACAATTAATACGCAAGTAAGGATTGTCCACTAGACTCACCCATCCCGCTGTAAGTTGCCCACTGTATTAACACGGCTCTGAATGTAGTAAGGACACGGGCAATAGCCTCTGCCTACCCGAGAGACGATGCCAACAGCAGCTGGACAGAAATGGGAAAGCAGAAGATGGATCAATCTGGGGTTTCAGAAAGCAGGAAAAGCATGAGGCCAAGAAGCCCATATCAGGGATGCAAAGACACGCGGCCTGAGCTCAGGCTTGGAGCTCTGGTGGTGTGTGCTGTTGGCTCATCAGATTTCACTAACAAAAACCAAACTCAAAGACAAAAATTTATTAAGAATTTTAAAACAGTGCCCCAAAATACACGAAATCCAAGCGTGGAGTCCCTCTAAACACATGGGCATGTGTGGCCAATAGGTAAACTGGCTTCTTTTGGAGTCAACTCCAGTGTCAACATTATACCCAAACCCTCTAATCACTTTCATGATATGCAACCAACTCCAAATAATCCCGTACCTGATTTCATTCTCATTCAACCCAGATTCCATTCTGTCAAGATACTGTTCTTTTTTTTCCCAATATATTGTTCTTAAAACACCAGTCTGATCATGTCTTTCTATTACCTAAAGTCCTTCAGTGGTTTTCCTCTGTCTTCAAATGAGATCTCAAAGAGTTTCAGGAAATCTAAAATAACACCTATTTGAAAGAGAAAGAGTTTTAATCAGGGCATTAGCTGCTTCACATCACAGAAGGGCTGAAGTAGTCTCTGGGCATGTTGACCAGGTCATCCACACCTTCCCACAAAAGGCACCGTGGTCTTAGCCACAAGCAAGAATATGGAGAGTTGAGACATTATCATACTGTGGACATCAAAATACACTGCTGTTGTATTTTGCTCAGGAACCAGAAAGTACCAACGCCATAACAGATACTTTGTACCCGCAAAGGCCTAGAGATTAAAAGAAAAAAATGAAAAAAATGGAAGATATTCACATGTTTTTCAGCAGACATACCTAAAATAAAAGTAGCAGGACAGACTCCAACCCATTTCTGCTTTCCAAATCACAGGGAAGAACATCTGCTGGTGCCTACGAGGTTAGAATTGAATAAAACCACTCCTCATCTGTATCCAAAATGTCAACTTCCTCTCCTAATCTTCTGTGTCACCATTCTCCCAGTTATTTCTTCTGTAAGTCTTTCAGTTTAGCCTCACCAACAAGTCGTATTTATTTCTTCCTGGAGGGTGAAGCCTAAAGAGCTCTTCTATTTCTACTTAAGACATCCCTGAAAGCCTATTCCTTGATTTTTGTCTGCAGATTCACCACTCATTTTTCAGAGGCTACTTTAAGAATCAACTTCTCTGAAATTTCCAGACAGAAGAAATCACATCTTTCTGTCTGTATCCTTTAACCACACATACGTACCATTGTTACTATTGTACTGTTCTATACAATGCTATGTTTGGCGTTGGCAATCCCCTACTGTCAGAGGCCCACACTCAAAAAATTCTCTTGTTCTTTTCATATGCCCTTTGATTTGGTCAGTCTAAAATATACATAAAATGTATATAAACAACAAAAAATCTGTTAAGCAGAACTAGAATTCTCTCATCAATATATCAGACTTGCTGATAAAGTAAAATAGGCCAATATACACTAACATATTTACAAAATAGATCACGAATGTGGATTCTGTTAGAAAGAAGGAAGTAATTATAGAGCAGAAAAGGCAGTTTGTATCTCATAATAAGGGGATAATATAAAGCATACAACTTCCCCCTTGCTCCCTTTTCTCAGCGGAGTCTAGAATATGGAACTCATCAAGCTTAAGTACCAAACAGAAGCAAGTCAAGTGCCTAGACTGCTATTTATATATCTCCCTCTTGTGGTAATTAGAAATACTTCATTTTCTTTTACAGTAGTCATAATTAGAATGTAATAGAAACAAGGTACACTTCATTAAAAAAAGAAACTTCAATATTCATACAATTAGAGGTATATTATCCCAGCAAGTTTCAGTTATTTGTATCTCCTTAAGGTCTTATTTGTGAACACAGACATCTTCCTTTTTAAGAACCACTAAATTAGGAGTTCAAGGGAGGTAAATGTTACTTCGTAAACGGTGGAGCAGGGACTAGGGTGAATTTGGGAGGAAGTGTCAACTTCAGTGCTTAAAAGTGCTAGGTAAAAGGACTGCAATGTCCACAGAGACCAGTCAGGTAGTACAATAAACAAAACAACAGCATGAAGCTGAAGTTGTAAGTGCTGAGAATTGTGGAAATCTGGGAAAGCGCTTGTTCCATTTTTGGTGAAATAGTTGTTTCTCAGCTCCAGCCTACTGCTCCATACAGGAAAGCAAAACTAATGTCTCTCTCTCTTTGAATTTTTCAAGAGATACCAGAAATTTGGATCTGTTATTGAATTGGCAATTAATTCAAAATAATATAATGTTCTGTGTAAGTCCACAGAGGTTGAGCAAAACCAAATGTGTGCAGATTACACTTGGTCTGTAGTGTGTCTGCTGGTCCATGCTATTTCAGGTTCTGTTGGGTGCTGTAGTGCACACCGTGTGTCTACCTGCAACACACCTACCATCCAGAGAAACACAAATGCTATCTGTGTAACCAGAGTTGCACAGCACTGTAAGGAGAATCACTTCTTGGGGGGATTATAGAAAGTTTTAAAAAGAAGTGACCTACAGGTCCAATCTAGGAGGACAGGAAAACATTTTCTAGGTGGGCAGCTAGAAAGAGACATGCAATAAGAATGGCATTTATAAAGGTTCAGAAATATCAAAGTGTCTCTCCCCAGGAAGATCAGAAATTCTAGCCAGGAATAGATTGTTTCCCTTTAGTGAATTTTATTCAAGGCTGAGCACAGATACCATCTATAAATGGTTCTTGGCAAGTTGTGAGGCTCAAGGATATGAGATGTATTACCATTAAATGGTTCCCCTTAGTGCTCTGTAGGAATAATCATAATCTCCATAGCATTGTGCCTTTGATTCATTAGATGCACTATGATGTACAAGACTCTTAGACTAGAAATACAGAAAAAAAGACCATTTAAAAATCAAGATAATGCCTTTCTACAGTCACATGGAACAAACCTCAAATTGCTTCCAGGTCCAGTACATAATAATGAGAAAGGTTTTTTGTGCATTTTCTTTCTTCACCTAATCCTCTGGTCTTACTCTCTATTATATTTTCTCTCCAAAAAGTGAGTTAGGAGCCAAACATCTAGCATATCCACTTTGCCACACATTAGTAACTGCAGTAAGAGCTCAAAGATCTATCAGACTCATTGGTGATTTCCACTTTTTCTAATAATTTCATGCATCATATTATTGTAAATGAATCACATTAATCTGAATACACCAAGCTAGCAATACATTTTAAAGTCAAAGAAACTGATGCTTCAGACTGCCTTGGTCACTAAATGGGTCTTGAGTTCATGCCTCTCTTCAGAGTCTAAGACACCAGAGTAGAAACACACTTTCCTCACTTAGGCTCAGGCCAACTGCTACTACTTCCCATGAGAACTGAGAGTGCTTAACACTTGCTAAGAGGAATGGATGTGATTTTCAACTGCGTTTGCCTTCAAGCAATACAGTTTGAAAATTCCTACTCCTATTTTGTTTTGTGGTCAAAAAAAAGATACAGGAGATATGTTGGCATGTAGTGTTCTGGGAAGAAACATCAAGGAATACCACAAAAGCATAAGAGGAGAAAAGAATTTTCTTCCTCAATTTTCTGAAGGTTCAAAGTCTATAAGGGAACAAAAGGAAAAAAATTCCTTCCCGATCCATTTTTGGCTCATAAATTTCATCCAGGGAAAATATTGTTATCTTTCTATTTTCTCCCCAACTCCAAAATTATATAGTCCTCTGATGTTTCCCTCAATATCACTTACTAAATACATCATAATATACTCTTTCCTTGAGGCTACCATTTCAAGAGACACCCTCTCCCAATCCAGAAATTTCTCAAATAAACCACCCCATTTGAATTTTTTAAACTCAATATGTTTAGTGTTGTGAACACATTGTGAAGGTTATAAAAGCTGAAATTTTACTTTGAAATGTCAACATACTTGGGGTTTAGCTTTAAGGTGCAAAATGACTCCTAAGGGCAAAGTCAATCACCTCTTTGGCTTGTTGAGTCTCCAGATCTATTTTACAAATGTTTTTGTTAAAATAATAGCCCTCCCCCACACCCAAGAAAAAGCTGTGCCAAGCACTTTTTACCTTCATGTGGTTTAGGAGGAAAATTTAATCTATACATTTTTGTCTTGCTCAAACTCAGACCATTACAAGGTTATAGCTCTTCTTGTCCAATGTGCAAGACCCTTGCCTATCTACATAAATATGAATCAATAGCAAAGAATGAGAACTTGTTTCAAACTCAAGTTATAATTGAGTCAAGGTCACGTTGTAAAACCAGCGTTTCCCTATTTTAACTACGTAGCTTTTAACTACGTAGCCCACATTATTTTATGTGGCTTGAGAACTAAGAATAAATATTCTCTTTATTTTAAGTAAACAAAATTTTAAGACACAGAATAATCTGACCCTACATATGTGACCAGCAGTCCTAAAATATTTACACCTAGCACTTCACAGAAAAAAAAAAAAAAATGCTAACCCAAGCAAAGAGATATTTCTCTGTGCAATGGAGCCTTATCAAGTTTCTAAACACAATAATAACCATCTATCTTAACTTAGGCAAATTATGATGTGAATAAGTCACAAAATGGAAGCGGCTTTTCACTGAAGTTTGTGATACATTTCCCATACTTACTTTGAGTTTACCCAGAAGCAGATGATGAGACAAAGATTCCAGAGCAAAGATTTATTAGGAAAATAATCCCAGGAAATGCTGACAGGAGAGTCAGAAGTGAGATAGGTAGGGAAGCAGCTACAACAGATTTATGTTATCAAGTAAGTTTCCTAAAATAGGCACATGAGGTTGAAAGGAGGGACATTTCACCCAGCAAAAAACAAGCATTTGAGAGTTACTCTACCTGGTAGGTGAAATAGGAAGGGTACAGACACTCAGCTACTTCTAGGAACTTGTAATCCTCCAGAGCTTCTGGATTGATGACGATCTTGAGGTCAGTAAAGTGATCTTCATTCATCAGAAAAAGTTTTTGCTTGATGTTCACGGTTGAAAGTCAACTGCTGGCAAAGCCTGAGCCAATCTGGATGACTGCCTCTACTATGTTTCATACTTTACAAAGCACCACATTTTAAATTAACTCAAAAATCTCAGTGTTTCTTTAAAAGGCGGGTCTGATTTATGCAACAAAACAAATAAAACTTACAGTAGGAAGGATAATAGGAGAAAGTGAGGCTCCTACTTCCATAAGTTATATTTTCATCTCTTCATGCTATTACCCATAGTAGATTCGTCCTTACTCTGAGCTAGCACTTTTGCGAGTCTAGACAGCTTTCATCTCCTACTTGTCTAGCATCCTAGTTAACATGCCACTGACAGGCTGTGGTTATTGCACTTGCCTATACACAACGAATCTGGCTTGGGCTTAAATACTCATACAGAAAACCCAGTGAATTTTCAGGATTCCAGACATACTCCTCCTTGTCCCCATTAACAGAGCAGCAACCTTATCTCTGTTTGATATTTAAGGCCAGTGCTCCTTGACAGTATGGTGTAGTATATCTTGGCTTGTATGTATATAAGGAACCCCTCATACCCAGGCTGCAAATATAGCTTTAGGATTTAGGGAACTGTTAATGCATTGAAAACCTGAACCTCTGGTTTAGATAAGAGAATAAACTTGTGGAGATGGAAAGTATAAAGGTCACACAACAGCCACTGGGAATGGCCAAAAAAAAAATGCCATTCTTACCTCTACATCCTGCTGTAAAGACCTGCGTTCTGTAATCATTGAAGGTACAATATCATATAATGACATTAATTAAAACCACATATAACACTATGATGAAATATAGAAGCCCAATCTGACTCTTTAGCTGTGCTTTTGGAGGCATTTGCAACAACTCTACCAGGTGGCACCTCACAAATACGGTGCATATTTTTAAGCCAGTGGATCCCACAGTAGTTCTGTGCTCATGACCACAACTTCTCTCCTGTAAATTAAGTGAAGCAGAGCCCTATAATAATAAATCAAACAGTAGGCACATCATCACTCCGGATATTCAGACAGAGCTACCAATAAAGCCACCGTTGGCAGGGAAGGCAACTTAAACACCAGCGTATACTAATACAAGAAAGAATCAATTTTTGCTCTCACCAAGTAGAAGGGAACCAATATAATCATGTTGCCACCAAATAGCTGTTTCCTCAAGAATGGTCCCATACTAAGATTTAGCAGCGGTCTCTACTGCTGATAGTTTAGACAGACTGCCGAGGCAACTAAATCAGCCTTGTTGAGAGGCTAGCAGCTGTGCCCAGCTGGAGCCTTCATCTCTGTCACACTGGCTATGTTAGTCAGGATTCCACTGTGAATACTGGTGTCCAAAGGCAAAATCTCTGTAAGCTCTACCTAGTTGTTTATACAGTTTTCTATCCACTAGATTCTTACTAGTGGACATCCATGAGAAAAATAAAGACTCACACACATTGTGCCCATTCCTATAGGACTACCTACCGTCCACCTCTTCTCCACGTTGCTTTGTGTCTGGTCTTCTACTCTAGCTCCTACCCAGGCTGAAAGACCATATACCACTTCTTAGGAACGTGTGTCTATGGTTACCTCAAGGCAAGCAGAAGTCTCCTCACCTACCAAGTTGATGGTCAGGCATACTGCTCAAAATTCTGCCCAAATGACAGAAATGTCCCTCTTCATTGTCTCTCATAGCACTCATGATTATGTTTATGCCACGCTAACAGTCTACACTGAAGCAACTTATCTGTGATCCAGACCTGGATACTTTTTCTTCTTCCATAAGATGTCTTTATAAACTCCTTGAAGCCACTGTTTGAGCTATAGAAGAGACATCAGTGCCAGGAGAAGTAGGTGGCATAGGAGCCTGAACCACTTGTTCCTCAGCTGCGCCTTTGGGACCCACTCCAGCCTGGCCCTGCATATGCTATCTGCATCACACAATGAATCACTACCGTGTTCTACCAACTTTATTACTTAATAGGCCTAACAATACCCAACTCATCATGAGCAGCTTAATGGCGTAATTACTGAATTTCCTCTATGAGGCTGAGGAGCATGCCAGGAACTGCATCTCCAACAATGAACACTTTCATGCTGCAGATGGCATGGCTTTGCGCCAGAGGTCTGTGCTATGACTTCGATTGCCAGAGAACTTGTCATAGACACCTCTAATAATTTGGGAGCTGCTGAGTCATGTGACCTCATCAGCTGTACTGAATTTACACAGGAAACTGATACCAGTATAGAAATCTTTTTGGCACCCCACTGAAAACCGGTAGACTATGAGTTACATGATAAAAGAGTTGAAACAATATACGCACAGGTGACCTGTGTTACTCCCAAAATTCGCCTATTGTGTATATATCAACTTCTTAGTGATGGGGGATGAGAGAAAGAGATAATACAACAAGTATTTAGACCCCTGAGTAACTAAAAATGTCATTCATGTGGCAAGCTCCTCAATTTGGTGAGATTTATCTCCCACCAAACAGAAAGCTCACATTTTATCACAGTATTTACCAAATCCTATTTCCCAGGATGTATATGTATACTTTGTTTCCTAACAGTCTGATATTCTAGGACTGAACAAAGCTTGGATCCATCCAGTGACATGGTATCTATGTCCTTTTGTGAGCTATATATATATATGGCATTGCACTGGCCTTGTACCCGTCATACTTAGAAAATATTCTGGTATCATCAAGCAATCTGCCCAACATCATATAGCTCCAAATGATGTCATCAAGATGCAAATCTTAGGCAGGTTACCTTTATAGCACCTGTGCCCCTAATTACCATGTAGTCTTCTTGGGTTCTGTCTTGCCAAAATTCTGATTAACCTGTGCCAGGTTATCTAGAATACATAGTCTATGTGACTTTACTCTTTTGGACTTTAATCAGCAAGTTAATTTCAATAGTATGCATTTGACACTATATATTAACTATATCCAAAGGGGAAACTGTATCATCTGTCTTTCAAAAGTATAACATAGTTTTCTTTGGAAAATAGCTACTGTCACCAAATATTATTTGAGGAATTTCTTTCTATAACCTCCCAATTTATGTTTCTACTTTGTTGCCCAACAGTATGGCATTCCAGGACTGAACCAAGCTTTAGGGATCCAGTGACATGTCATCTATGTCTTTTTATGAGTCGTCATTTCTAGTGTTGTACTACAGTAGCTTTTAATCTGTCTCTTAGTAAACAATTTCTCAGGTCTAAAATGTTCAAATGCCCAATTAGGGTTTTTCTTCTTTCATAAATACTAAAATATTTACCTAACTAACTTGAAGTCAACTTGGGCCAAAGTGCCAGTTGATCACTTTGATTCCCTAAAAGAATCTTTTCATAATGACAAGAAAAGCCTCATGGGTTTATGGGCTCTATCTACATGGCCATATGACCTCCATTCTTATTCGGACTAGTAGTGACAGACATTTGAATCCTTACAATGAATTCACATAAGAATAATCTATTTGTGGCATGTAAGGGGAAATGCTTCTTTTTCTCTGCTGTTTTCCTTCATTTTACTAATATGTACATATGCAATACATAATGTTTGTACTGAACTTGAGTATTTTGTACACACGTATATCCCGTCAGACTTACAAACTGACTATAGGTAGAACCAGTTTTCCTAAGAAGGCAGCAGAATTTCTTGGAAGAAAAAAAATGTTTTATTTGGGGGACCATGTTTTATGAAATTGGTAGGTATAGTCTAGTCTGGATTAAGAATAATAAGAAAAAATAAAATCTCTTAAGAAATTAAGAGATTTAAACCCCTGGAAAAAATAAGAGGAAGTATTTGTTTAACTCTGGATTGATCTAGCCTACTTTGTTTTGGTACATTATGGGCCACAGGCCTTGGTGGAGTAAAAGCTTGGAATGGATCCTCTGCTAACAGAAGGTATAGGCTTCAGGGATGTAGAAGCAGACGCAGAGAAAAAACTTTTCAGCGAGCGATGTCTGTGGGAAGGAACGGTTCATGAACAAGAAAAACACGAAGATTGATGTACACATAGAAATGCACCCAAGTACATGCGGTAACCTCCCTATATTTCTCTAAAAATTTCAGTAAGAGATGTGTGTTACACAATCAATCTTTGTTTTGCTCATGTTTTGGCATAATAATCATCTGCCTTGTCCATTATTTAGGCGAACTGCTGTAGAGAAATGATGGCAGCTAAACTTGGTAAGTAGGCATGGACTAAGAGAGCAGAGCTGCAATAAAAATAGATGATGAATAAGATGTATGAGGACCCACCCGCTTTCCTCCTAGAAGATTCTTCATAATATTGGAGAGGTCTTAGCACTTCCCACAGTAAGTGAGCTGAGGGCTCATTAGTCATTTTGTTCACACACACATACAGACACACACACGCACACACAAAGCCATTCTTGAGGTTGGAGATTCACCATACTTTCAAAAAGTACTTGTTTATGGACAAAGAAATTCAGTCTGCATGGGCTTAAATAACTACATCATATGCCTAATAAATGATGGGCTATTATCTTCTAATTCTAAGATCATCACTTTCCCCAGTGCCTTGCATCTTTTTTTAATTATGCAAAGAATTTTAACTAAGTTTATATTGTGTAACTCTATGTTCAAATATATGAACTTTTTAAAGAGTAACAGAAATACTTGTATACTAGCACCAACCAATTAAGCGGCAATAGTCCAGTTCTGTGGAAAAATATCTTAAGGAGTGATCTAACTCCTCAAGAACTGGAAAAGTTTTCAAGAGAATCTGATTTACTTAGAAAAGTTTTGCAATCATTCTTGAGCACTGTACTAATTTTTCAAATAAATCACAGGGCATAATCCCATTAATAGAAACTAGAGCTAATCAAGATTTTGGTATAATTTTAATTTTAAAATAATTTTTATATCTTGATTTATAAAATTATGTGAGATGGTGTATAAAAGGGGGTAGAAATTAGAGGCTGAAAGGAAGCTTACTTTCCAACATAGATAGACCCAAAAATATTAAAAGAGTCTTCTTTAACTCAAGTAGAAGTTTACACAGTACCTCATTAATACTCTTTTAAATTACAGAAAGAGAATTATACCAAAGTAGATCTTAGATGAAGATGTAGCACTCATAAAAAAAAATCTTAAGAAAAATTCCAGTATCCAAAATTATACCAAAGATCTGTGACAATTCAGGATATTTTACTGAGAAAGTGATTTACAGTATTATTACACTCTCCTGGAAATCTCTACTAAAAAGAGCCCTCCTAGCTTACAGTTTCAGGCTATGTCATTGGATCATAGACAGATTTTCCTATCTAGGCACAATGTGAGTCTGCCAGTCTTACATCCATGATTTAGACTTCTCTCTCTGTTTAGCTAATTTCATCCTCCGATTCTACATAATTAAATCTCAGCTTCCAAATTCGATAATTCATGCTACAAGCACTCACTGAGCACCTGCTATGAACAGTAACTCCTGCCGTCACTATGTGTCCTGTGCTTTCCTTTTTCAACACCTCTGCATGGTCCTCTGGTATCACCCTTGATCTTAGACTGTGTTTGTCACATCCTACTATCCTCCCATTCTTTATTGCAATTCCTAAGAAGTTCTTAAGAGAGTTCTTTAAGAAATGACAGTTAAAAATTCAGGTTTTGGGGTTGTTGCTTTATTTTTTGTTTCTAATCCAGCTACATTTTGTCTTGTCTTTTCTTATAATTTTTCATTGAATGAGAAATCCTTGAACCTTGGTGATAATTTAATATGATCAGTATCCTTGTTTTATTTTTCTCTCTGTGTGTGTGTGTTTGTGTGTGTGCGCGCATGTGTGTGTGCATGTTGCTCAGGTCTTGAACTCAATGCGTTAGTACACTAGGCAAACAGTCTAAAACACTCTACAACTGAGCCCTAAGCCTTTAATATATGTATAAAGAAACTGGGACACTAGGGTGACTTCTTCAAGGTGCTTTCTTTCTCCCACTAAAAAACAGTGCCTCTGTTGTAATCATGAGTCAAAATTCTTTTTTTCCACTGAAATTCTGTTTTATTATTTGAAAGTTATAATTTGAACAATATTGAGCATGGAAAAAGAAGCAATAATTTTAAGGTATGCAATCAAAAATTATACAATAATCAAAAAGAATTCAAATAAATCTCAAACTTCGATACATGGAGGAGTACATGATTCAGGAGTTTAAAAATTCTACTTTGTATGCAATTTTAGCTTTGTCTTGCCTAATTTATATGTTCATGCATGAATTCCAAATACTATAATACATTAGAGACATGGGATTTGGGGAATTAATGAGCATCTCTATCTGCTCCTTTTTCAGAGGTTCACCTTATTTCTGACTGGGTTGATATCGGTCACTTTATGCTGACACTCATCAACTTGAGCTTCAGCCCCTGAACTGATTATCATCACCATTCATCCCATCAATCCTCTATGATGTAAATTTCCAGTTGCTATACAATCAGAGGAATGAATGCTGAGGAGTCAACAATGGTCAATAGTGCTTTCTTAATAGAATTAAAATAGAGGGGAATCTAGAAATGTGTGTGTAAATGTGTGGGGGGGTATGCAAGAGAAAAAGAAAAAGTTGCAGTGACAATTATACTGCATATAATCAAGGAGTCAAGTATCAAGATGAAATAACTAACTTGGTAATCAATTGAATGTACTGAAATTATTTTCTTTTTTTGAATGAGAGGAAGAGTGATCAGAAAATAAGAAAGCTTACTGGTAACTCATTTTTAGATATTTAGATAAAGTGAAAAGCGATCAGTTAGGTGCCTGCTGTGCTATACCAGACTAAATGCACTAAAATCCTAAATTTGATGGAAGAAATAGGAGAAAAAATTAGTAATAGAAGCATGAGGGAGGGAAAGGATTTTTTTGTATGATCACATGCGTGTGAGAAATATAGGCAAAATTCAGATTCTGCAAAGACAGGAATTGGATGGAGAAAAGTATTGAGGAAAGAGAAAATGAGCTCAGTTTCAAACTTCCAAAGCATTATATGAAGACATCCAGCAGGTACATAAACTTCAGGTCCAGGGGTTAGAAGAGAGGTGAGAATTGAATCAATGGGAGCTTGTTCAGGAGAATCAGAGCTTAGAAGGAGATAAAAGAAGCCAACATCGAACTTCAGGTAGCATCCACATCTTATGAACTAACACGAACTAAACTGAGCAGGCAACAAAGCAGAAGGACAACCAGCAACACAGGAACTGTCGGTGAGCACCACAGATGCAGACTGAGAGAGCACAGATGGCACATCATGCAAAGGTGAGGGGAACGAAAAAAAAAAAGGGACACACCTGCTTCATGGGTAGCTTGAAGTTATCTGTTAACATTTAAAAGAAATTTAAAATCTTCTCCCATCCATAGCAGCATTTATATTTCCACTTGGATGAAAAGTGTCCTCTTCTTTCACCATGCTTATGGACTGAACTGTTTACACCCAAATTCACATGGTGAAGACCTCACCTCTAGTGTGCCATATTTGAAGATGGAAATTTTGGGAGTTAATTGAAGATAAATAAGCACATAAGAGTGGAGCCCAAACCTAGTGGGACTGGTGTCATTTTAAAGAGTTCAGTTTCTTGACACACACCTGGAGGAAAGGCCATGTACGGACACACTGGGAAGGTGGCTGGTCCAGAAGTAGACCTACCATCAACCAACATTGATGGACACTTGCCCTTAGAATTATAATTCTAGAATCGTAGAAAAATAATTCTGTTGTTTCTTTAAGGTATACAGTCTGATATTTTGTTATAACAACAAAACAGACTAACACAACCAGCAGTAGTACCTGAGATTGGTTTATCAGTACTGAAAATTGCTCCTCCTAGGAGTGCTGAGACCTGGGTCTGATCCCTGAGTCCTACGTAACTAATAGGTATTGGATTAATAAGTAAAAATCTCTCTAGTTTCTAGATTAGCTGGGTGTGGTGGTGCCCTGCTACAAGAAGGATTGCTCTGAGTTTGAGACTGGCCTGGGCTACACTGTGAGTTCAGGACCAGCTCTGAACTACAAAGTGAGACCATGTCTCAAAAAAAAAAAAAATTTTTTTTAAAGAAAGAAACCCTAAATGGAGACCATGTTATCTCCACTGCTAGATATAAGTGCTTAGGAAACTGCCTTAGAGGACTTTTTAAGTAGTTTTCTAGTACAACAATTTGGTGATGTTTGATAAGGTTGTTGGAAGCCCCTAAGAAGGTATAGTCGAGAAAAGACCCAGTGGAAGGAAGTGTCATTCAGAGGAAACACTATTGATTTTTAAAAAGCGAATTGCAGGGTTTTCCTCCTGCTTCCTCAGTAACCTGCGATTAGGCTGTACTTGCTCACGTTTACAGTAATGACACCTTATGCTCAGCAATGCTTTCTGAAGAGTGGGTTCAAAAGTACTCCACCGGCTGCTCGTATAACAGAGTTCTTTCCCATGGAATGTGTAGCCAGGTCACACTGCTTTGCCAGTCCTCTTTGCTTAGTTAACCAACAGGGACTCTTTGTAGGGCAGGAAGCCTGGGAAGAAAGCTCTAATGACGCACATTTCCACCAACACAAAAGCAAAGGTGATCCAAGAAGTGAGAAAAAAAGTGCTCTCATTGGCTGGAGGCCTAAGAAACTCCAGATACTCGATCAAATATTTTCAGTGAGGATTCTTCATTCCATATAAATGACATACTCTAACCTACTCATTTATTTCTCCTCTGCAAAGCTCCTTCTTTTTATTTATTTTGACTCTGTGCACAAAAGAAGATCATCATTTTGTGAGGAGCAAACAAACTGACAATAGACAAAATTGCAGCACTTTCTAGCTAAGAGAGAGGGAGTCCATGGTTACGGGCTGTCCCCTCTCCTAAAAATGAGGGAGGAATATGAAAAGCACTGGCTTTGAAGTCTGACAGAGCTGCCAGACACAAAAATCCACAGAATGCACATTTTGATGACCCCAAGATTGTGCCAATAGTTGGTGTTTTCTATTTCTCGCCTTGGGCTTTCCCCAGTCCTCAAACATGATGCCCTCTCTGGGTACTTGTTCTTTCTTAAATGTCCCATGGTAACCAGTCTTGCAGGCGGTCCAAAATAACCTACAAGTAGGTACAAAGATGCTTCCAACATTATACACAAATTCACAGTTTTTAAACTATTTTTAAGTTTGTCGTCTCATTTTGTCCATGTGAGCCCCTGGTAAAGTTATATGTCTCACTTTACAGATTGAAGAAAAGAAAAGATAAATTATTTGGCCTAAATCAGCAATTCAAAAACCATTAATACCTCCTTCTCAGACAGAATATAATTAGATATAAAATTTATAGCTTAAATAAATTTTAAGTAAATTTATAGCTCAAATAAATTTTAAGTAAATTTATTAAAACTTAATATACATACAACTCAAACTCAAAAAGATTTCCAACCAGAGACATCCAAGTAGTCACCTCCAAAACCTCACCTGCACTTGAGAGCTCACAGCACTGGGCCTTTACTCACCTGTCCTTTCTGCACGCCAGGAACAGTGAGGTTACCACCAACCGAGCTCTGCCTGCATCTGGGACCTCTGTGGAATGGGGCCTTCATGTGCCCTGTCTCTCCTACACCCAGAGAGAGCCAAGTAACACTTAAAACAGAATGAGTCTAATTTAAGAATCTCAGGAAAAGAAACAGAACCCATCAACAATACCAGAGCCTCAACAGAACCACGAGGAAGCATGGCAATAATCTCCTACAGAAAGACCTGATACCCCAGAAAACAATACCAGGGATCGTGAAATAGCAGAACCCAAAAATGAAAAAGGCAAAGAACATGATAATTTCTGGGCCCAGAAATACTTAGAATTGAAACTGGAAATAAAACAAAAAATAAAACAAGAAATGCAAGAGCTACACCAGGACATAATTAAGCTACCAGCAAACACTGACAAGAAACAAGAGGGAAACAAAGAAGATATAAAACAGAAGACAATGAAGGCAATACAAGAAATTCAGAAAAATGCAGCATGGATATAAAAATACTGAAAGCAGATCTTCAGGATTTGAAAAACACACAAGAAAGAATAAGCAACCAGTTTCAAAATTTTGAGAATAGAATATCAGACCTGGAAGATAAAATGGTTGAGCTGTAACATACAGGCCATAAAGAACACAAAACAAAAAGGGAAGAAAGAAATGGTTACAACAGCTGATGGATAAGTCAAAGAGAAACATCCTCAGAATTATGGAAGTGTAGGACAAAACAAAAGGTTTAAAGGCCATGTTCAATGAAATTACGGAAGAAAATTTCCCAAATCTAAAGAAAAAAATGAACATTAAAGTACTGCAGGCATATAGATCAACAAACAACTTTGATCAGAAGAGAACCTCATCATGACACATCATAATTAAAATACTAGAGACCCAACACAAAGGAATATCAAAAACTGTAAGAGAAACACAAAGGGTTACTTACAAAGATAAGCCAATCAGGATAACTGCAGATTTCTCAACCAAGGTTCTAAAATCCAGGACATCGTGGAACAGTATCATCCAAGCATTAAGAGAAAATAAATACTAATCCAGAATGCTATATCCATCAAAATTATATTTTAAATTAGAGGGAGGAATTAAAACGTTTCATGATACAGAAAGCTTAAAAAAAATTGCAGCCTAGTATATAATGCTGAAAAACTATAATGATGGCAGAACATACCAAACATACCTTGAAATTACTCTGAACATGAATGGTCTCAACTCACTTACTAAGAGACATAGACTGGTTGACTGGACCAAATAACAGAAACCCACAATTTGCTGCTTCCGAAAGACACCCAAAAGTTTCCTTCACCCACAAGGCAACTCAAAGACTAAAAATGAAGAGATGGAATTCAATATTTCATGCAGTAGTGTTCAGGAAACAAGCAGGGAGGGGTAGCTCAGACTCAACTCATCAGATTACAAAACAAAACAGATTATGAGAGATAAAAATAGTCACTCTATACTGGTAAAAGGACCAATAAGAAAAATTCACAATTATCAATATATATGCTCCCAACTCTGGAGCACCCAATTATGTAAACTAAAAATTATTAGATCTGAAATTACCTATAGGACCCAATACAATTATTGCAGGGAATTTAGTACTCCACTGTCACAGACAGATAAATCAACCAGACAGAAAAGCCACAGTGATATACAACAGTTAAATGCCACTAGAGAAAACTTGGACCTAACAGCTGTTTACAGAGTTTTCCACCTATCATCAACAGAATACACATTCTTCTCAGCAGCACATGGAACATTTTCTGAAAGAGACCATACTCTGGGTCAGAACTCATGCTTAAATAAATAAAAACAAATAGAAATAATTTCTTGTATACTCTCAGATTATAGTGGAATAAAACTGGAATTTAACAGCAAAAGAAACAGAATACAGTACACAAATACATGAAGACTAAGCCTACTAATGACCAAACAATAGATCACAAAGGACATCAGAAAAGTCACAGAAGACAACAGAGAAGAAACAAAAACTTCAGAGTTAAATGATGAAGGAAGTACATCATATCAGAATCTATGGAACACAATGAAAGCATTACTAAGAGAGAAATTCATAACCAAAACTGCACACATCAAAAGAACAGAGCAGTCACAAATAAACATGTTAGTGATGCACCTTAAGGCCCTAGAGAAACAAGAACAATCTAAGCCAAAAAGCAGTAAAAGAAAAGAAATGTAAAGATCAGATCTGAAATGAATAAAATTGAAATTAAAAAGACAATAAAAAGATTAATGAGGCAAAGATTTGGCTCTTTGAAATAATAAACAAGATTGACAAGCCTTTAGCTAAACTCACCAAAAGAAAAAAATCACAGATTAATGCACTTAGAAATGAAAAGGGTGAAATTATAACAGACTCTGCAGAAATTCACAATATTATGAGAAATTATTTTGAACACCTATATTCTAACAACACAGAGAATTGGGAAGAAATGGGTGACTTCCATGAAAACACAAAATACCAAACTTGAATGAAGAAGGCAAAAAATTTTTGAACAACCCCATTACACACACAGAAATTAAAGCAATAATAAAATCTCTACCTACAAATAAAAGCTTAGGACCAGATGGATTCACAACAGAGTTTTTTCAGAATTTCAGGGAAGAACTAACTCCAATTCTTCTCAAACTGTTCCATGAATTTAAAGAGAAGAAATACTACCAAACCCATTTCTGGAGGCTAACATCACCTTAGTCCCAAAATGAAAGACTTAACCAGGAGGGAAAATTATAAACCAATATTCTAAATGAATATAGATGCAAAAATTCTTAATAAGATTCTGGCAAGTAGAATCCAAGAAGTAATCAGAAAGATCATACACCATGACAAAGTAGGCTTCATTCCTGGGATACAGGGCTAGTTCAACATACATAAATCATTCAATGTAATACACCACATCAACAAAAGCAAACACAAAAACTACATGATCATCCTAACAGATGCAGAAAAGTCTTTGATAAAATTCAACACCATTTTATGATAAAAACTGTGAGGAAAAAAATAAGTATAGAAGGGCCTTATCTCAAAACCCATAAAAGCCATATATACCAAACCTACTGCAAATATCATAGTAAATGGAGAGAAACTGAAAGCATTTCCTCTCAAATCAGGAAAACAACAAGGCTGTCCACTCTAACCACTCTTATGCAACATAGTCCTTGAAACGCTTGCCATAGCAATCACATAAGAAAGTGGAATAAAGGGAATCAGCATCAGAAAGGAGGAAGTCAAACTATCCTAATTTGCAGATGATATAATTATCTATGTAGAAGACCCCAAAAACTCCACTATGAAACTCTTGAAAATAATAAACAAATTCAGCCAAATTGCAGGCTACAAAATCAATACTAAAAAATCAGTATCTTTACACCAATAATGAACTCATTGAGAAAGAATTCAGAAGAATAATCCCATTCTCAATAGCCCAGCAAACAATTCAATACCTAGGAGTATACTTAACCAAGTAAGTGAAAGACCTATATAAAGAAAAATACATTAAACTGAAGAAAGAAGCTGTAGATTACATCAGAAAATGGAAAGACATCCCCTGTTCTTGAATAGGCAGAATCAATACAGTCAAAATGACTATACTGCATTCTTATGGAACCAAAGGAGACCAATCAGTTATACTATAAAGTAACAGTTGTAAAAACAATATGGTGCTGGCATGAAAACAAACAGGTAGACCAATGGAACAGAATTGAAGATGCAGAGACAAACTCTAATACCCTCAGCTGCCTATTTTTAATAAATAAACTAAAATCATGCACTGGAAAAAAAGAATAACCACTTCAACAAGCGATGGTAGGTATATTGGACATCCACATGCAGAAGAAAGGAGACACACAGCTGTCACCATATACCAAAATCAAACTGGATCAAAAACCTAGATACGAAAACTGCAACACTGAACCTTCTAGAAGACAAATTAGGCAAATATCTAAAAGACATAGGTGAAGGCAAAGACTTCCTTAATAAGATGCCAAAAGCAAAAGAAATAACCTCCATTATTAACAAATGGGATTATAAAGACAGATAGGTTGGAGGCTTTTGTAGGCAAATGGAGGCAACTTGAGACCATCATGCTTAGTGAAATGAGTCAGAAGCAGAAGGTGAAATATCGAATGGTTTCTCTGATATGAGAAACCCAGATCACAATGGTTTCATAGAACTTAATGTGGAGAATAATGGGAACTGGAGGAGAGAAGAAGGGAGGAGGAGGGTCTAAAAGGGAGAAGGGAAGGATTTGTAACTTTGCCACGATATGTATCAAGATCAATGTAAACTTTATGTATTGCACTTATGCATATCAATAAAATTGTGAAAAACAAAGATGTGGTACACATACACCATATGCAGCCATAAAAAGACAGATGCAAAGCATTTGAACAAAAATGGGGCCACCTAGAGTCAATAATGCACAATGAAATAGACCAAGCACAAAAGAGTGACTGTAGATTGGTGTTCCTTTTATGAAATGCACAAAAATAATAACATATAAAGAATGAATGGCAGGGTAGAAATAGAGGCAGTAGTCAGATAGAAAAGCAGTAAAGCTCTGTAAAAGGGGTAGACATAGACACTAATTCCCTAAACCCCAAGGTAATAATGTGTTACAGAACTCAGAATTCATGTACTTACAAAAAATGTTAAATTTTATATCATGTGAATTTTTTTACAACAATAAAATTTTTAGAAAAAGAAATATTCTCCAGTCAGAAACTGAGAAATTAACTTGACCCTGCCTTGAGCTGGACAGGAAGCTTCCATTGGACATTCCAGATGATGGTGAGAGGACATTTATATTTTCTTATATCTCAGCTTCCATTTCTTTAGACATGGTAACACTCACATGAAGTGGTCTGTAAGCCCTGTGATGGTGCCATGCAGTCTTAGCACTGGTTGATTTGCTGTGAAAGTCCTATTTGTCCTTTAAGTATCTCTTCTCTTTGTACCTATCTTATCTGCACAGCAGCTGGTCAAAAGAGATTCCTTATAACAAGAGATTCAAACCATCTGAAGGACTGGTGGACAGTTGTGAATATAACTGAGGTGAAAAGGAGACGAGTAAAATGAAATTACAGGAGCTTCTTAGATACCTGTGATGCTATTAGAAACTACCCTTATAAATTGCTCTATCAAAATACGTCTCACAGATATTCCTTTTCTCCCTCATGCTGTCAGGATAATTTCTGTATGTGCAAAAATTTAAGATTATAGTCAACTCCTGACTCAGTCACAGCAACTGGACATAGGAGAAATGAGCCAATGTTATCTTTAATAAACTCATCTCAACCAGAAAAAAAAGAAGTATGATGATTAATTAAGGGACAGGCTACAGGCTGAAAACATGAGAAAAATTAGGGAAGGTCTCCTAGAAGAGTTGAGTTTTTATCTAAATTAGAAAAGTAATAAGCTAGGAGGAACACAATGAGTAAGAAAAAATATCTTCCTATCAAAGAACTGAAAAAGCAATAGGACATCCTGGAAATTGAGTAAGCTGTGGCATCAGTCATATCAAACTTTAAATCTCTACACCACAACTTTGTACTATATCATGGATAGATTACTACTTTTTAGTTCAGTTTCATCATTTGTAACACCAGAGTGGTAGCCCTAGTTCATCTGCCCGGCACAAAAGCACTCAGTGCTGGTAGCTGGGGTTGCTGCTAGTCCTGAGTAAAGTCTCAGATTTGGAGATCTGTGAGTTACATAGAAGGGATCTTAATAATGCCAAGTAGTAAAGGAGAAAAGGACATGGCAGCAGCCATATCCAGATCTAAAGTCCTGGTGAAATGAAGAGTGTGTCATCTTCCTTCCTAGGCAATGGGTTTTCAGCAGAGTTGGAGCTGTGCTATAATCTTCCTGGGCTTCAGAAAAGTTAATCGGCAATTTTCTTGATAATTCTGTAAACTAGTTTGGCTGCTTCTCATCTAGAACTAACTCGTGTCTTGTGACACTCTTTCCAAGCAAAGGCAGGCAACCCAAACCAGCGAAACATTCTGGTAATGCTCCTGTTACCGCTGGAGAGCCAGCAC
The DNA here is from genome assembly GCA_004027205.1 of Ctenodactylus gundi. Lineage (NCBI taxonomy): Eukaryota > Metazoa > Chordata > Mammalia > Rodentia > Ctenodactylidae > Ctenodactylus > Ctenodactylus gundi. The sequence goes on along the minus strand of PVKB01003465.1, from coordinate 165,601 downwards.
CCCAGCCTAAGGGGGTGCCCCTAACATAACCAGAGTCACTGTTTCAATATGGGTGCACAGAGATATATGGCAGACAACTCTGAGTTTTCAATAAAATAAAGTGGGGCCTCAGGTGTCATGGAAATTGCCTTTAGATGCATGTTTTAAATATCACCACCCATGTTAATGGGAGTGGTCATGCTGGAAGCCACCTGTTTGAGACCTATGTCCCAGAGCTTCTCTGTGTCTTAAAAAGTCTTAGGTTTAGCTTTTCACAATCTAATTCCAGAAAGGGCTATATTTGTTGGTTCTTGTTAATGTTTTCCTAAAACAATAAAGAACTCAGCCCTCAAAGTTGAATTCAAATCTCTACCTCTAGAGGAACAAAAGATTGCTGACACCTTTGGAACCACATTTTTTCCCTACTTCTAGACATTATTCAAAAGTGAGACTGGGCTCCAGGCTTAACCAGAAAACCCTATTATAAATTTCAAAATTTCCCCCTCTGATAGTTTCAGGGTCTTATTTAGCATTTTTGCAACCAGACTATGACTTTTTAAAATTATCTGAACCTACGGGATTATTGAGGTTTGTGCAAAACATTAATTTTGGAATGATTTTCAGAATTCTCCAGGACCTTCAAAATATAGTTATATGTTATCAAAACTTTGCATCACTCACACCCAAAATAACATAAGAATAAAGTTAACTAACGTTTGTTCCATGTCAAACCGATCCTCACAAATGACAAACTGTCTCGAGATAATTAAGTTGCTCAAAGATCTGTCCCTGAATGGAATTTCAGAATTTGAACTCTTTTCTATTTTCTCATGAGATGTCACTTACCAAAGCCACATATCTACAATGGGACAATAAAGTACAAGTTTTGTTAAAGTCTTATAATTTAAAAGGTATTACATTCCAAAATGAGGTAACCAACCCAGGTACAAATTTTCAAAAAGGTATCGTAAGCTCTATTCTTGTTCACAAATATTTATTGATCTATTCTAAGGGAAGAAATATATTCAGCCTCATTGACATCAAGCTTGTCCCTGTGGTTTCTCTTGGCCAATGAAACATAGGCAAGAGAATTGTAGATCATTCACCAGAGAGAAGCTTTTAAAGTCAGGACACGCAGCGCCAAATTTATTTTTACCCTTAGTCACAATAGCTGATAGTAATTCAGAGAGGCTACTCCCCCAGCTTGTGTCCTGGAGCAGAAACAATGGAAAACAGATCATAGCTGGACTAAAGGATATGTGATGCTAATGAGAAATAAGCCTTTGGTGTCATAAGCCAATGAAATATGAGGATTATTTGTTATAGCAGCACAATCTAGCCTACTCTGACTGAAACAAAAACAAAAGGTTTAAAAACCTGTCAGTTTCATACCCTTCTAGTACAAAGAGTCAAAACTGAAGTTTGAGACAGAATTCGCGAAGATGATTTTTACAAAGGACATTTAGTGTGCTATAATTCTTTGTTTCATGGACAGAGGTTGGAAGCATCTGTACTTTGCTTGAAATTTTTAGACCTTCAACAGCAATACTCAGAAAGCTGACCAGTGACCGATTTCCACTGAGATGACCCAGTCAGCTACCTTAATCTTAGGAACAAATAAGAGGTTTCTTTTGTGGGTATCATCCTGCAACTGTCAAAGACAACTGTAAAGAGTAAACAAATGCCCAGGGCGAAGCACAGCCAGGATGAAGGAAAGCAGTGCCCCAAGGAGGGACTGGATCTTTACAGGAGAAGCTGAAGCAAAACACTGGAAACGAGGCACTACAGAAAAGGCTTTTAAAACTTACATAAAATAGAGGTCATCCAGCAAGGAGTGGCAGGTAAGAGAGCCCTAGAAATACAGGTATTCCCAAGGAGCCTACCACAGTAGCTGTGGCATGAAAGAAGCCACTTTAAAATCTCCTAGAAGCAAAGCTTTTAAGACATGAGCACACAACGGTCAGAACTTTCTCCTTACATCTCTCCACACTCTCCAAGCTTCCCCCACAAATCCTGGACAAATCAGAAATATTTATTAGCAAATGAACGAGGAAAGAGGGGGAGTTAGCAAGTAAGGTGAACAGGGTAGAAGAGGCCATCCTTCCTCTCCCACAGTAGATAGGTGTCCTGCCACAATCGCACCTAAGGGAGAGGAAAATGCTGACCTTTGAATCCAGCCCCGAGCTTATAATCTCAGTACTCTGGGAAGCTGAGATAGGAAAATCACAAGTTCAAGCTCAGCCTGGGCAATTTAGTGACTTAGGGAGACCTTATCTCAAAATCAAAAGTTGAAAAAAATAATAAAGGCTGGGGATATAGCCCAGTGATGTAGCCCTGGACTCAATCTCTAGTACAAAAACAAACAAACAAACAAACAAACAAACAAACAAACAAACAAAAACAGTTGGAAATTTGGATGTTTACATGGTGCTGAAAATGTGGAAATCTTCTCTAGGCAACCCCTCATACCTAAAACTGGAAGAGAAGGGAGGGCACCTGCCTGAGTTTACATCCAGATCAGAGGAGTAACGAACAGAATTGAGTGAAATGGACTTTAAGAAATAATAAATAAAACTGCTTGATCAAACCCCACAGAAGCATTTGTTTGAAACACATGTTTACAGAGTATCATCTGGTAAGTAGACATTATAAATTAAATTCAAATTCTAAATATTCAGAAAGAAGGGGACAGACCCATGACCCTGAAATAAAGATCACTTTTCATCTGCTTCTTAGGTGGAAAAAAGAAATAGTCATAATCTTTCTGGAGGTCAAATCTTTATGTATTTCCTAAAAGCACATATATGTAAGCAATAGGAAAACTAAAAATAATTAAGAAAAATAAAGGGACTGGAAATGTATGCCAGCAGTTAGATTACATGCCTAGCAAACACAAGGCTCTGGGTTTAATTCCCCAGACCCACATAAGCTCAGCATGGTGGCACACATATGCAGTCTCAACACTGTAGAGGCAGAGGCAGTATGACTGCCATGAGTTCAGGCCAGCCTGTGCGTACATAATGGGCTCTGGACCAGCCTGAACTACAGAATGAGACTCTGCCTGAAAAACAAAGCAAAGGGGGGCAGGGGACAAAATTCTGATGTGTACTAATGTAGATAAGAATCATTAGAAACACTATCTCATTTCTTTAGAGGAAATTAAAAATTGTAAGCCTACTATGTTTCAAGAATATTTAAGGCTATTTACCATATGGAAAATGCATGTGCACCCATCTCTACCTCATGAGTTCTGATGACACCATGCTAGAGTAGGTGATGGTTTAGGCTCAGCATTCCCCAACCTGAGGGATCTGAGACGATGCCATCTGTTAGCTACCATGTTCCGACTCTTTACGCTGAGAGTCTAACCCTCAATCAGCTATCTGTGATGAATGCATCCCAGGACAAAAAGGAGAGGTGTCCATCCCTAGAAGGACACCCTCTGATGTGTGGTTCAGGAGCCTTGGTAAGCAGGCCGTTGGCCTTCTCAGTGACTTCATGCTTTAGAGATAAGGATATTATGTGTACTGGCTCTTTCCTTGAGGAACATGCACAGGTCACACATATTCCCGCAACACTTTCTACTGAACCCCACTAGGTCTCCCATAATACTGCCTAGTAATCATTCCAGTTCACTCAGAATGGTGAAAAGAACTTGTAGTTGAAAACTCAGGTGGCAATGAGCTCCGGAATCACTAAAAACACATTTGCCACAGACCAGCTCTGTGACTACTTGGTTCCAAGGGTAAAAATACAATCAGAACCTGCTTCTTTGCTTTTAAAAGTACAGAGTGGGGTCACTCAGTCATACATGTGTTGAGGTTTGGATTTGAAAGGTCCCCCAAGCTTCATGTGCTGAATGGTGATTAGACTCTGAAGGCATGAGTCGGCAGATTGATCCACTGATTCCATGCAATGTTAGGCGGGAGGCCGGGTTGGAGAGATGAGACCACGGTGTAAAAGGCTCTCCCCTCCCACCGGTCTCCTCTCTTCCCTTCCCTTTTCCCTTCTCTTCTTTTCTTCACTCTCTTTCTCTCTCCTCTCTCTCTCTCCTCTCTCCTTTCCCCTCTCTCTCTCTCTCTCTCTCTCTCTCTCTCTCTCTCTCTCTCTCTCTCTCTCTCCCCCCCCCCCGCTTCCTGGCCACAATTCCATCATGCTGCCATTGGCTGTCAATTATCAATTATCCAAGGACTGAGACGTCTAAAAATTGGAGCTAAAATGAATCTCTTCTCCTTTAAGCTGTGGATGCTGGGTATTGTGTCTCAGCAATAAGAAAAGTTATGAGACAGGTTAGAATTCTTAGACTCATTGCATGAGAATTAGATCATGAACTACTAGAGTTCTAGGAGTTCAAAGCTTCTATCTCTAATATGTGAGAGAGTGAGGAGCTATATATCTGGAGGATGAAAGATCCCCTGGCCATCCATTAACTAACAGCTATCCTACGTTTATTTAGCATCTACTGGTACTAAGCATTCTAGTGGAGGCAAAGATAAAGACACCATATTTCCAATGAGCTCACAGTCTAGAGGCATCAAGATTACCATGTAAAAAAGAAGATGTTTTACATCTTAAGAGAAATGAAAATTGTGAAGACTTCAAAGATAAATGGAGTTTTGGACTGTGGTTAGGAAAGTATTCCAGGCAGTGGAAACACACTGGCAGGGACAGAAAGCACAGAATTTTTTCAAAAGACAGTCTGTAGCTAGTATGTGAAGCTACAGTTGCATAGCGAAGAAAGGGTCATCCTAAATGAGACCTGAGACAAGCATTTAAATTCCTATACCTTTTCTTGGAGTGTTTCCAAGAAACTCAGGAGAAGTAGTGAAATCACCCAGGAAAGGGAGAGAAGTCCATGAAGGGTGAGTTGGTGGTAGGTTGCCACGTGGGCAGATGGAGCACGTTTCCACACAGACTCGCCAAGAGACTGAAAGTGAAATTCAAATGACCTCCAAGAGCCAAGGAAGCTTTCTTTGAGGAACATGCATGGATCATATATATTCTAGCAACACTTTCTACTGAACTCCATCAACCCCATCTGTTTTTGGTTGAAAATTGTGGCTCCCTGAGCTTCAGTGCCAACTCACTTTCAGCTGAGCAGGTTCTCATAGCTGGAGAAACTTCTCAGGCAGCAGCTCAGCTGCTTGTGGCAACAAGGCTTTCACAGGCACACAGAAAATGGCTTCTAAAGCCACAGGAGCCAAGGACAGCATCTTTACCAGGGTTAAAGCTACAACTCCAAATTCTGAAACAACATCTACAGCCCTGATTTCCATTCACTTGAGATCAAATCATTAAATATTTGGGAATCCTCGGCATTCTGAAAGACGACAAGTGTTAATTAAATTACGGTTCTTCCCTCTCTGGCCATGATATGCTTGAGTAAGGAGTCTGAACTTCATTGTTCAGTGAGTAGTTGCTAAACATTTCTGTGGACGTAAGTTACCTGACAGCCCATTAGTCTTATGGTTGTGCGTGTCACTGACTGGCAGAAAGAGAGATTTGAGATAGGAAGCCATTCAATAAAGGTCAGAGCTAAAGCGGTGATAACAGAAAACAGGAAGAAGTGAGACCCGAATGCGTCTCTACATGTGTGTGCGCACACGTGTGTAAGTAAAATTTGCAAGAGAAAGTGAATTGACAAGATGTTATTGCTGATTACATGTAAAACATAAAGGTGAATAAAGATGCAGAGAACTCCCTTTATTTACCACTGGAGAAATTCTGGTAGCAAGCAAAGAAACCAAGAAATAAAAAAATAGTAGCATGGAGAAGAAATAGTTGATTTTTCTTTCCCATTTGAACTCGAAGTCAACATTCAAGTCATTTCCTATACATCACTGCTTATAGTTTATAAATGTTCAGCCATGTCTAGGTCTTTTTCAAGTGTTGTTTCCCCACAGAAGCAGTGCTGGAGCTTTAAGCCACATCTACTGTCAACAGCTTGCAATAAATTCCAAGCTGCTTTGCTTCTTTCTGGAATGGTCTTACCACAAAAACACAAGCCTCTCCTCACTAGGGAAGCCAGTCTGGCTTGGGCAGATGTAAGGTTTCTCCCCAGGTGGAGCTTGATGCTAAAGCAAGAAAGACCACCTGGCTTTAGTGACTGGTGAAGGCAAGCACTTCTACATTGGTACACAGAATCCCCCATGTGTGTCTATCAATGTAGTAATGCCCCAGTCCTTGCTTCTATATGAACCATGGATGCAACCAAAAGATTTCTAGCATTCCCCCTTTATTATGACTTTCCTTGATGCAATCTGTTCATTCGAGTAAAAGAGCTCCAGTAAGTTGCCATTGGTGTAGGGGTACGGATTCATAGCAGCTGTGCTTCTCGACTTTCTTTCTTTTTTATCAAGCAGGAAGGGGAACCTCAGAATTATGTCCCAGTTACAGGATCTCCTTGGGAAACCAATATCACAGTGCAGAGAACTGACATAACTGAGATTTGTGCCTGATAAGGAAAGCCCTAGGATCAAACTTCAAGAGCTCACAGCTGCTGATCGTCTAGAGGTATTTTAGTATTACTGTGCAGAGGCTCTGATAGTGAACAAGGGACTCTCTGAAAGTTGGGCAATGGTTGAAGAGGTCAATCTGAGGAACTCCACAGGATATTTCTGAGCGCACTGCTCGAGGCTCCCTGATCTAGAGCCAGCCAGCCAGATTCAGCACTCAGATACTTTCTCCAAGGCCAGCTGAAATTCCTGCCTGGAGAGTTGTCATCAGAGCTAAGAGTGCCACCTACAGACAGTACAGTGCTAAAGACTTCCTGGGGAAAAAAATGAAAAACCCATTCACATTTGTGCAAGATGCTGGGAGACTTTGAAATGGCAATGGCAAATGAAGTGTGCGTGCGTGCGTGCATGCGTGCGTGCGTGTGTGTGTGTGTGTGTGTGTGTGTGTGTGTGTGTGTGTGTGTGTGGAGGAGGAGGAGGAGGAGGAGGAGGAGTAAACAGGAAGAAAAGTTAATGTCTTAGATTCTGGTCCTAAAGATTATTAGCAGGATGCTGGGGACATAAGCAGACATGCAGAACTCAGGAAAGGGGCTATGGAGGACAGGACAAGTTCATCCCTAACCAAACACATGTGCACATGCACACACACACACACACACACACACGTGCGTGCGCGCGTATGGGCAAAACTCACTCTTCCTCTTTTCTGCCAGCATTTTAGATACTTCCTTGAGGTCTGGGCTCTAAACTCTTATTTGGAGCATGTAGTTACAGAACACAGTACTTCCATGTTCTTACCAATACACTGAGACTTTTGCAGTTAAGAAGAATGACATGGCAACTGACCTCCCCCTCCCCACCCCCGCCGCTTGTCACTGGTCAGCACTGCCATCTTCACAACCACACCATCCCCCAGACCCTTGTTCACCCAATAACACTTACCAATTTTCTCAAGTTTGGGGTTGTATGAAGTGCAGTTTTATCTTAGAAGAGCAGTGGGCATCAAACTCTAAAAGATCAAGGCCTGAATATGTGGGTTTTCATGCAGATATTTTAAACAATGAACATTTAACCCAAAGAAAATACCTCTAACAGAAGAACTTTGCACTAGATTGAGACACTATTGTGGAGTATGGTCCTCTTCTGAATCTTCAAATTACATCATGTAAAAAATCACTTATGTGTGTTTACTAAATTAACACCATCCTTCTAAATGGTGCAAAGGTCAGCTCTGCCCTCTTTAAAGCAAGGACAAGTCATTGAGCAAATCTAAGTACCTGTAAAATAAAAAAGAAGGAAGAAAAACACTGCTCAGGATGCCTGATAGATTCAAATATTAAAACGCCCCTAAAGTAAATCCATACATATAGTAGATGCTAAATAAATATTGCTTCTCTTACCACGATTCTTCTTCCAGTTCCAACAGGGACAAGTAACAGGGATTTATCCAAGAGGGACAAATAATCTCTGAGCCAGCTTATACAGATTCCACTATATTCCAGGTAGCCTCGTCCAATGTACTACAGATCACACTTTCCCTTGTTAACAGACAGTCACTACATTAATTAAACACTTTTTCATGCTTGTCAGTGACGTCTTAATTTAAAGCTCAGCTCTCCCCATTTCAAACAGCCTTCTGGTGAAACAGATGAGAGGAAATCATAGGCCTTTGATCACAAGGCTGCAGTGCAGTAGGTACCAGCTTTTCTTAATGAAAATGAGTGCAAAGACAGCGCATAGAAGAAAACACATTTACCAGAACCTCTAAAATGTACCAGAGGGGCCACAGGGAAAGTGAGTTATCATCACGCCGCTGATTCTTTTTCCCTTTTATTTCTCCTGAGAGTGGAGTTCATTTTCCTGCTTCTCAATACAATGACACCACAGTGGACACGTGTATATTTTTAGAAGAGCTATATTATTGTGATACAGTGCATGGGCTGCTTTTGATCATCTAAGTTAGGCTTGGGTGATGGGTCCAATTCAACAGGGAAGAAATGGCTAGCTAAATAGACCACTTTCTGAATTATAAAGGGAAATAATCACACAGTGAGATTACCCAAAATTCTATCATTGCATACAGTACTTATCTTCTTGAGTCAGAAATAAAGGGATACTTTTCAGTTTCCCTACGCAAATATTTTTGTTTCCCTCCTTTCATCCCTTTTTAAATCAGCCAGGCCCAGTGGTACAGGCTTGTAGCTCCATTCCTCTGTGACTCTGTGAAAGAAATGGTACAATATCAAGCCCAGCCTGACTAACTTAGCAATTCAGTGAGACGGTATCTCAAAAAAAAAAAAAATTAATGGGCTGCGGATATATAGTTCAATGTGAAGACCCTGGGCTTGATCTCCAGCACCACAAAAATAATAAGTAAACAAGTAAGTAATCTAAGTATGGTGATTTCCTCCCCCTACCTTGCCACCTAGGGATGTCAAACCATTCATTCATTTATTTATTTATTTATTTTTTAGAGGCAGTATCTCACTCTGTAGTCCAGGCTGGACCACACCTGGCTTAAATGGTTCTGGGGAATCAAACTCAGGTACTTAGCGTTTGCTAGGCAAGAGCTTTAACTGCTGAGCCACTCCTCTAGTCCCAGACTATTTATTCTGGTGTGCACAGATTTGAAGGGAAAAGGATAGCTGAGTAAATTTATGGTCTCTCCTCAGAAGCTGACTCTCGGATCACGCAGGTTGAACGAAGTTTAGGATGAAAGGAGAAGGCATCGTTTTCACCCTCTCCTGATTCAGAGCTGAGGCTCACCTTTCTGATCACACAAGCATCACTGAAAATAGCATGTAATCCTCACTGCTCTCCGAAGGGAATCTTTACTTTCCAGCCTTTCATGGGAATTTGAGGGTGAAACCTCCACAGCTGATTGCAAAGAGAAGTTTGGTCAGAGTCACTGCTTGAGATGACAGCCAATGTGAGGCACAACCTAAAATTTATACTCTACGTATCTCCAGGCGTAACTAATCAGACATAGGAGGAAGAGAAGGAATTGCATAGCTTATCTGTGGAATATGATTCACAAGAAGCTTGAGCCTGAGCTGTACAGACATACCAGGAACATGGTCCGGCTTGATCCCACGCATTCATTTGTTGTGGATTGAGCCTGCCTCTCATCATAAAAATAGAATTATGTGTACAGTTATTATCATACTAGTTCTCATAATCCAGATGTCTTTAGAAACAGGAACAGTGACTGAACTCTACTGTTCTGTAATGGGGTGCTATTGTCTGAATGTTCGCACACTCCCAAAATTGTGATGTTAAAAAATAATCACCAATGTGACAGTATTGAGAGGCATTCTGGAGGTTAATGGGTCATGAGGGTAGAACCCTCAGGAATGGCTGATCCCCATTATAAAACGAGCTTGTCACCTCTTCCATCACGTTAAGACACAGAGGCCCCCACTAGACAATGAAACTGTTGATACCTTGGTCTTGGACTTCCAAGCATCAGGAAATCTGAGCAATCCAATTATGTTTTTGTAAATCGCTCATTCCAAGGCATTTTATTATAGCAACAGATGGACTAAGAAGTTGGGAAACTCATGTACCTATAGGCACAGTGCACTAGAGATATCAGCCACAGGATATGCACTTTGTCCTTCTGGAGTCATTTGTACCTAAGCCATTTCAAGTATAACTCATATATGAGTATATGGAGTAAAAGGCCAAATTCATGTAAATCTGTAAAACACGGCTGTATATAGCATGAAACTGTAGTTAACCCTATGGTTACTTTGAATAAATTTGCATTAGTTCACTTGCATTTTTCCAACAAGCATTTACTTGGGGGAAAAATTGTTTTGAATCAATCAAGCCACTTCTTTAGGAAGTCTCTGCCTTGAAAAATGTAGCTATATTCTAAAACACAGTTGATTCATTGATTCTCCTCCAGTATGAAGATCTTCCCATGCACAGCCTGAAAAACACTTAATGAAAGGATCCCTGGGCTAGGCCGATGATTCGGAAGGTCAACCTCACCACAGCACAGTTATATTGAGATACTATTTCTATTCATTGCTCATTCAGCTAATAAAGGTTATTAAGCACTTAATCTGTGCTACATACTATGGGCTAGAGATGGTTCTCATCAGTAAAATAGGAATCACAGGGCTGAGGATGCAGCTCGTGGCAGGTAAAGCTCTTGCTTAGCATGGGTAAGACTTTGGATTCAATCTTCAGTAACACAAAAAAGATGGGTAGTGGGTACAGTAAGTACCATGCTAAGGTCATTAAGTTCCAATATGGTACCTTACGCAAAAGTATTTCGTAATTGTAGTCTAACATAACTATGGGATACCTTCCAACTTTCAGTTACAAACTGAAATCTTATGGGTTTGCCTATTGACCTCACCTCTATTCACCATATTCATCCCATGCTTGCTACACTTGAAGTGCCAAAGAAAACATGTCTTTCCCTGTGTCTTTCTCCTCCATCAGCCACCATTCTTCTTTACCATATGACCTGCGGGCTGGCCAGCCAAGGGTACCATGAGGCTACAGAAAGAATGCCCTTGTGTTCTCTATTTCAGACACAAAAGACACTGACATTTTTTAGGATCAAAAGAGAATATAATGGTTCAAAGAACACTTCTGATCCTCTAGCACCACAAGATGAATTTATTCCTCTTTCAATATATCACAAACTAAATCTGCAAGTATAAAATTCACTCATAAGTCAGGTGTTTCCAAGTCACTACGTGAGCAATTCCAAAGAAAATACAGGAAACTAAAACAAAAACAAATTTTCTTTCCTGACATATCCCACTCTCTTCTGGAGTTAAGACAGCCTTTAGCCCTATAAGGAGTTCTCTGCTGGATGTCTAGTCAATGGACCAAGTTTACAATCTTCCTGAAGGACCTCAGGCTTGCACCATACAACAGCAAAGCTTCTCTGGAATGAATGAAAATGGAGGAAAGGGGGAAATTTTCATACATCTTCTGAAACAACAAAACTGTTGTTTGCATTTCAATGAAAACTTTTTCAGAAACTGGAGGTTAAAGGCTACTGGAAAAGATTGTTGTGGAGAAAGAAAGAGCTGCCAATGTATCTGGTTCAAACGTGCTGTTTGAAAGGCCTGAATGCAGTTAAGATTTATTTAGGCCAAAGAAAGCCACAGGGCCTTTTTGTTTGGTTGTTTCTTGGTTTTGGTTTTTGATTTTTGGCTTTTAGTCCTTTGAAAGGTCACAGGCTAATTGAAAAAAGCTTTGACTAAACATCCCAGAAGCAAAGGAACCAGTGTCATGGTTGTTAAGTTAGTTCAAAAGTGAAAAGACAACTTCCTGACTACATCTGCACATGGCTATGGAAATGAGCCCTTTTTTTTATTCTAGTGAACACACATGTATTAAGCACCTGCTGTGTTTAAAACACTGGATAGGTGCTCGGGGACCTGAAATAAGGATACATAACCCCTGAGACCTCTTCGCTTCAGCTCTTTTGGGGAAAAAATGACTGCACAGACTCCCTTTTGAAACATTACAGAAATAGCTTAGCAAAAGAACTATGTGTTAAGAGGGACCAAACACGCTGTGGAAATACAAGGGAGACAGATTAATTCCAAGAGAAGATGTGAAAGAGCAACTCGAAGAAGAAATATTCTGATGATAAAATAGAAACAAAAGAAATTGGAATAGGTAGAATTTTCAGAGATCAGTAATTTGTTAACTAAAGCAGCAAAAACTGGCAAAAATTCCAACACAAACAGAAAAGAACATAGAGCGAAGAGAGAAAAAGAAGGGAAAAAACTCAACAAAACATGTATGCACCCTTTTTGCACTATGTTTAATTTTGGTTTGTGCACGCAATTTACCTTAGGTTAACTATGTCATTTGGAGGGAATTCAGCAGATACCACTGCCTCCGTCCTCAGTATTCAGGTGGCTACCCTGTATATGGCCTTGGCTGTTAAGACAGACTCTTGAAATTCTGACCCACAGGGTGAGCACTGATTGGCCCTAGCCTATCACAGGGTCCTTAAACCTTCCCCTACTGGTGGTTTGTCTGGAATAAGTATGTGAACCAGTTCTGGCCAATGACACTGAAGACTTCAAGGAAAGGTTTTCTTGATACTAAAAATGCAAAGCAACATTTTTTCCTCTCTTTCTGGATGCTGTCTTGTCTGGATGTGGTATTAAGACCAGCTGGTATAGGGTTGGGCTAGCAGAGCAGAAAAAAAGAAGAAAACTGGTCCCTAACGACAGCAGCATGCCGGAAAATGGGACGCAGCTGATCCCTAAGAACTGCACCATTGCCCTGCTGGGCCCTGGAGCCCCTTTCTCTCCACTTCACACTATCCTCACTGCTTAGCCAGCTACTCCAGGCTCTGTGCTGTGCTTGTGCTGAGGGAATGTTAATGCGCAGCAGGCGGTCCCGCATCTCTGCTCGCTCTGGTAGGAACTAGACAGACACAGGCCCTAGCAGATGGTTCGTTGTCATCGAGTTTTGCATGAGGAGAACTATACCACAGAATTCCTATAAAACTTCTCACTGAAACTCAAATTTGGTTTGGTCAGAGTTCCCTACACTAGTCTGCACAGGCTCTTGAGTGAGGTTATGCTACTGGGGCAGAGGTCCAGCAGGGTTTCCCTCTAGATTTAGCTAGCTTTGGGAATACACAAGAAGGAGTCACTAGGAGAATTCTAAGGAGGAGGAGGAGGAGGTAGAACCAGAAATATCACGTTGACAGTCTCAACGGCACCAAACTACTGTCCAGCGTTAGCAGTGTTTGTTTCGTGCATGTCCTACAAAAACACCAGGAGTCTCTGACACCCACGAGCGCTCGCTTTTTCCTCAATACCCGGTAGCTTCACTTTACATACACTTTATCCAAAAGAAAACATCATGAGATGCGTAAAGCAAGGGCTTCTGCTTGCAATTAACGGATAAAAAACTGAGATCCAGACAGATTAAATGGCATTTGTAAAGCCACCTAGTTGGTTTCAGAAATGAGACCCTGACTTTGACTTTTATCTCCTGGAAAGAACAGGAATATAGAAAATAAACATGAACACATTTAAATATATATGCTGATAACATTAAATATCAGTGCATTATTTTATAAATGAATCTAGCATTAAGTTACATACAGTTAAGTGTTAATATAAATCACAAAGGATTTGGGCTATGTTCTTATATAACAGGAGGGAGGAGATAGAACATTAAAACAGAATATTAGAAGTACAGAAAAAAAAATTGATAAGGATTTTAAGTAAAGAATATCATTTCCAGATCATCTGGTCTGTAATCCAAATGTTTTTATTGATACCATACTCAATAGAATTCAGCAAGCTTTTTTATATTCTTTTTTTCAAGATCTGGTTTGTAAGAAGTGCCCTGTGGACTGAGCCTTGGAGGATAAGGAAAAATGAAACCGGGAAACTGGGAGGCAGAAAGGAAACCCTTGGCAGGGACACCGGCTTATGCTACCACAACAAAGAAGCATTCATCATCTTGGTGCAGGGAACTTCAAGTGGCTTCGTATTCCTGGAGCACTGGATACAGCAGCAAGGACAAAGCACAAAAGAGGCACACAATGAAAACGATCTTCCCAAGGTTTGGCCTGCCCTCCCCAGATGCTCTGGATGCCAGGCTAAGGAGCTTGGGCTCACATTCATAATCCGTAGTCTCCAAACTTATGCTGCTCACATGCCAGCCACTACATAACTCAAAAGCTATGTGTGTAGTACCTGCTACTTTTAAATGCATAAAAAACAAGATGGATTGATGGATGACAGGTGGATAGGTATGTGGACAGATACACGATCAAGTGAATGCATGAAAAGGTTTGTAGAGTCCTGCGTGTTGTATCTCTGGCTGTTTGTAATTCTCTGACTCTTCTTGTATGTATATAATTTTTTCATTCTGAAAATAACACTGAAGAAAAAATTGTATACCTTCTCACATATATTTTTCATCATAATATTTTCACAGAAGGACAGAGAAATGTCAAATATGTTATAAAACACAATACAAGTTAACTATTAAACAAATATTATATTTTATGACTTGATAAATAGATTTTAATTACTTTGTTTAAAAATTATATTTAATCTGAGAGAAATAACATAAAATATTCTCCTTAGATTTTAAATAATCTTGAAAACATAATCCCGCAAAATGTTCCAGTTATATTTAAAAAGTCTACAGTCATTACTTTTTTACTGCTACATGGGCTCTGAATCCTGATCAGATTGACAACAGCCAAATTCAGACCCACCAAAACCAAAAAATGTGAAGATTGGAAAACCAGGAAGCCTGACAGGATGAAAATGTAGGGATCAACCATCAAAGAAAGATTTTCCAAAAAACAATATTTTGATTTATTTCTTCCCTTGGTAGTCAGAGCTTTTTATACCCTAGGACAATGCACAAAACTAAATTTAAGTTCTGTGAAAAGCTAACCTTTCAGTTGCTAGGGCTGTGGCACAGGGCTTAGTGCCTGCCTAGCACGTACAAAGCCCTGGGTTTGATCCCTAGCATCCATACACATGCACACACATTTTCCTTAAAACCCATCATGAGAAGATGAAACCTTGGGAAGACTTTGTAGCTCATTTTGGAAATGACTTTCCAAGTGAAAAGAAGTCATCACATACAAAATGTGCTGCACAACAATGGGATCAGAATCAGACTCTTTCCCCCTAACGTATGTGGAAGACAGGTTTATGGAAATCAAGAATGAAGGGCACAGGAAAGCCAGCTAAGAAGTCGTTCCAGCCATTCAGATCTGAAATGAGGGAGATTCTGTGTAAGAAACTAGGGAAAGAATTTGAGAAATATCTTCAAAAGGCAATGCTCAGCAGGACTGATGGCCAACCAGATGCAGGAAGAAAACAGAATAATGAGAGTGACTATTTGACCTATCAAACTATGTACTCTGTAGGAATTTATTATGTGTGCACCCTCTCCAGAGTCAGAAGCTACAACAAAAATTTCTGAAACCTTCGCTTTTAACTTTTTTTTTTTAGTTACATTAAGACATGATAATACAACCTACAAACTGTCCCTCAGTGCTGTAGCTTCAAGGGACCATATATCCATGAGTTCACTGAGCCACAGTGACCACTGACTCTCCTAAGCCACAGTTGAGGCAATGAAAAAATGTTCAATGATGATTCGAGAAAACTGGGTCTAAGTCAGCTCTGCCCCTACCTCTCCTTGTGACTGGACAAGTCACTTAACCTCTCTGACCTTCACTTGTCTCATCTGGAGGATGCCAATGCATATCAGCCAAGTCCCTCACCTCTCTAGCCTTGTTATAAGGGTGAAAAATCCATTGGGTCTGGACAGGACAACTCTGTAAGAATAGTTAGGGAGAGAGTTAAGAAGTTGAATGAACAACCTGGCAAATCATGAAGATGAATTAGCTGCAGGGAGAGTCAATAGGTATAAATGGTTGTAGGCTTGGGGGCTTTCTGTAGATCATACTTAGCACCTGGAGGAAAATGGTGCTAATGATACTATGGGGACAAAACTGCAGATTAATACTAAGCAGCATGCAACGGAAAACCTAAATTTACAGTAATGTAATCTGAATCAGTGCCAATATCAGCCCAGATGAAAGTTCTTTGGGGTGACAGCATTCTGAAAAGTGGAAAATGATGCCTAATAAAAAAGTATGAGATCACATTAATATATGAATTTTTTTAAGACTACTATATCAGCAAGTACTTCTTCCCAGGTACAGAAAAGTGCTACCATTTTTTCCAATAGCCTGTAAACAAATTACTTATTTTCCTTTCAAGCAAGTGGAAGAATACTGGTTAAATTTTTTCACATTCTCTAAGGGAGGTTAGCTGAAACAAAGCAAGAAGAATTCTCAGCTATTAAATGGATGACAACAAACACAGAGCCAGAAATAGAGCTTGAGAGCCCTGATATTTAAACAACAGTTTGATGATTCCAACTGGTCTCTCTAGGTGAGGAATCCATGAATTAAGAGTAGAAGAGCCAGAGAAGCCTATTACCTGACTCCACTGGAGGTCGGAGAGCAAGATCTGAGATCTCACTTTAGCAAGTTTTATGATTTCCAATGTAACCAGTCCATTTTCAAACAGATATCACATTTGAATGTGCTTCGAAAAGAGACGCACTGTGTGTCTCTCAGCAGACTACACTCTTACTGTTCCCATTTGCTCGGCCTGGAGCCCTTCAAGGCAGCAGGGATGACTTCCTCGCACTCCGCATCCCAGAGTCCACCCTCCTACGTACTCTTCAATCTCACTTTCACTGTAAGATACCAGCTCTTGGGCTTTTCTAATTGCTTATATTTCTTATATGCCTGTTATTCTTATAACACATGAGCAAGAATTCAAAACTTAATTTTCTTAATTGTTTTTATTCTTAGCAAAGCTTGTGTAATTGTTTGCATTCTTGTAGCTCAGAGGCCTCTTCTATTAGTTTTAATCACCTGTAATCCATACAAGATTGCAAGGCACTTGCAGGCACTCTAATGCCCGACAGATCAACTGACTAATCATTTGATTGAAGGGCATCCTATTTAAATAAAGTCAGTGTCATATTTCCCAGGACTCCAAAGAGGCTGTTTTGCTTTCTCATCCTTAATTTACACCCAAATGGGATGTACCAGTACCAGAAAAAAAAAGTAGATTATCACAACATCAACCCATCATCAATGGCACCTTTGTCATGTGACCACTCACCTTCCAGAATCTCATGACTTTAGTCAGGATGCACCCGGGAAAGGATCTCAGAAATTTCTCCTAGAAAAGCCATGGAAACCCAACAATACTCTGGTATGGGTGAGAAATGGAATCCATGGGATAATAAGAGGAAGACGATGACGGAAGCTGAGGACTCTGAGATATGGTATCACTGTGCAAGAAAGATCACCCACAAGGTGATGACAGCTTACACGGTGCTAAAAGAGTGCCTCGTAAATGAAGGTGACTGAAGAAGAGGAGAGATACCAGTTTAAATATGAGGAAGACAGAAATAGAATGCAACTGTAACTCAAACATCAGGAATTTATACAAAAGCACCAGAAAATCCAAAGGCTAGAACATGTCTGTGACTGTTAATCATGGTATGTTAACTTGAATGGATTGAGAAATGCCTACCAGATTAGTAAGACACAGTTCTGGGTCTGTCTGTGGATGACTAATATGTAAGCTATCAGATTGAGATGAGGAAACCCAACCTGGATGTGGGTACCACCAACCAGCAGGCCTGTAACCTGGACAAAACAAAAGGAGAAGGAAGAATCCAATGTTCCCATTTTGGTAGAAACCCAGCCTTGGCCATCGCCTACGGGCATCATCTCAGTCTCTTCCGCCTTTCAATGGAGACTCACACTGGTGACTCTACAGTAAGCTTCCAGGCCCTCTAACCTTGGCATGATGTTGCATCCCCCATCCTTCTTGTTCAGAAGCTTCCACTTACTGAAGCTGAGAAGCTACTGAATCCTTCAGCTTCCAACATGAAGACAGCCACTGTAGACTTAACTGCTTCTCTCAGGCCAGACTCAATGATTTCATGGGCCCTTTGTGGCCCACAGTCCAGATACTGCAAGCACACCTAATAAACGGCATTGCAAAATTTTACAAATATTTTTTATTGATTCTGTTTCTCTAGAGAGCCCTGACTAATACAATGTCTAATCCTCAGTCATCTCAAGTAAAGTCTACTTTGAAAGCCCCAAAGTATTACAAAATCATGGTTAGAGAAGAAAATTCTCCAGAGCCATACCCAGTCACTCAGATCATCTAAAAAAACCTATGCTTTTCATTAATTAAATATGTAAGTACAATCTTACATTAGAAATGTCTCCAAATCATGTGTAGATAAGAATTACAGCATGTTTATTATCATAAATAATCTCCTTTCTCTGATGCACAGCAGACCAACTGGAATATTCATATAACTCATTGTGAGGAGTAGCTTACACATGTATAACGCCCACTTCAAGAACATGAAATGTCTGAGGCATTATTGTAAATCATATACAAATATTAATTTTCACATGAATCCTGTGTATTCTCACTTTACAGATGAGCATCTAAGGAACACCTTAACATCTTTCCTAAGTTCATCTTTTCCTAAGGTCAGCTAAAATACTTAGACTTGAACTTGGCATGTCTGTCTTCACAGTGCTTGGCTGTAACTGCTTTATCCCTTCTCTGTGTCACACTGGTGGCACAGACATGACATCAGCAACAGCAGAATGTTTGTATTAGTTTGGGGTTTTACAAAAGGCAGAACTGACAGAAATTATAACAAAAAGGATCTATTTGGAAGGCTTACAACTCTGAGGACAGAGATAGTACAAGATGGTGGCTTGCACATATGACAGCTGGAGGGTCTGATAGCTGCTCAGTCACAAGCCAGAATACCTGTCTGGAACTGCAGGACAGATCTTGGTTGTTCCAAGAACAATGGCAAAGACCGGAGACTGAAAATCAGCAACTAAAGATCTGTAACAGGTAGGCAGGCGCAAGTCAAGACTGGAGCAAATCTATGATGAAGATCCAAGGCATGTAACAACAAGTTGGCATGTAGAGACAACTGTGAAGGCCAGAGCATTCCCAGAGAAGAACGCTGTGACAAACTTTCTTCTTCCCTCCTTTTATACAGTTAAAATTCCCAGTTGGGCCTCCGACATCCTAGTGGATGTTCTTTCTTCATTCACTAGCCCGCAAATCATTCACACTCTAATCCAGGCAGGTGCCTAACTGCCTAATCTAGTCATGGTTCCTAAACTCTAATCTAGGCAAGGTTACTAATTGCCTCAAATTGACATAATCTCTCCAGTGGTCACAATTTTCTTATCTTTGTTCTACCTCCTACCCTTACCCCAATCCCATCCATACACAGCCTAGATCTTTTCAGCATAAAATTTCTTAATCAACCATGCTGTTATACTGAGAGTAAAAATAAAGAAATATATTTACATGTATTAAAAATATATGGATAAATAGCCTACAAAGATTATGTTCAGACCATCAATCCTAATCTCCATTTTTTTTCTTTTCTTTTCTCGTTCCCTCTCTCCCAACCTTGGGTTATTAAGGATTAAACCAAGGACTTTCTCAAAGAGCTACATGCCCAGATCTTTTCCTCCTTCTCCTCCTCCTCCTCCCTGTCCTCCTCCTCCTCCTCTTCTTCTTCTTCTTTTTGAGACAGGGTCTCATTATATCACTATGTTGTCAATGCTGGGCTTGAGTTTGTGATCTTCCACCCTCAGCCTCTCCTTTGTTCTTAAATCTTTTATGTTTGTTTGCTTGTTTGTTTTGCTTGCTCTGTGGCCCATTGCATTAGCATTGTTTGGTCATTTGACTGTCCTAATTTTATTCATTCTTTAAAAAAACGTCTAGTTGTTTCATTCTTATTGAAAAAAAATCGCCTATCCTTTATTTTAATCTCTTGACTGGTTGAATCCATGTTGTTCTTTTATCTGTCTGTCTGTCTCTCTCTCTCTCTCTCTCTCTCTTTCTCTCTCTCCCCCCCCCATCTCTGTCATCATTATTGCTAATAGAGATTCTCTTACTGACAGTGAATGAAAACATTGCTCCTCCTCATTGACACCAGCCAGCTCAGGCTTTATGCCCCGCCTTACCCAAGGAGGTATGTACCCCATGAGCATGAACACTGCCTCTTCCTCATGGGCCTTTGCCTAGACTGTCACCATTTCTTGGCATCTCAGAAAAGGAAGGATCATCTTTCCTGTCTCATACCCTGAAAACTCGACATCTGCTTGTTGATCTGCTGACCATTCAAAAAATAAGTGAAAAATGTTAATGTTTTTCAGAACTCTCAATTTCAAGTGCTTTTCCACATTCACAAACTAGGAGCGAGGGAAGGAAAATTTATAGAGCCTATATCCAAATTTGGGCTTAATTTTTTTTTATAAATAGATGTCATGAAAATACCATTTTCTCCAGCTTCTCACAATTAAGAGAAGAACAATCCCAGATTCCTGGAGTTTTAGGAGGACATCACCATGGTTCATTTTCTGGGCTTGCTCAGGCCAACAGCTTCCTTCTGTTTTCCCTTGCTCAACATCCTCCTCATCTCCCCTCCTTCCTCTCTTGCTTACTTCCTCTCTCCTTCCCTCTCTCTTTCCCTTCCTCCTGGACTAGAAGAAGCTGGAGCAGGCTGCCTCTTCATTTGCTCTCCTTTAGTATACCCTGCTTCATGTCAGGTGTGTGTGAAATGAAAACGAGTCTCTTATTTACTCTGTTAAATATAAAATAGACTCTACTGGATTGGGGTAAAAAATATGCTTTTGAAGAAGGAGTCAGTAGAGGCCCATATTTACAGGACATTTATTGCTGACAGTTTATGGGAGAAATTAGTCTTTTATGCTTTCAGTAATGATTCCCCAGGCCCTCTTTTCACACCGGCATGTTCATAAATTTCTTATTTTTACAGTAGGCCAAAAATATTCTAAAACATGCTCTTTTTCTCTCACCAGAATCTACTGGGAAAGAATGGAAAGGTGTTCTGGAATAAGAACAGCACACAGGCCAGGCCATGACACCAGAAGACCACCGGACACTTACTTCTTTCAGGGGTGGGGGAGCACTGTGTAACTGAGGGAGCCTTTCTGAAAAGCACAGGTTTCTAGGAAACACAGTTGGCTCTCAAAAGAAGAGAAGGCCCAGGCATGGGTAAAGAAAGCCTGTGTTGGCTCTGTTGAGGCTTTATTGGGGTTGAATGATTCAAACCAGATGCTGTTTGAAAAGGGCCCCCTCATGCAGAGCATTGGGCTATAGGTCATTTTTTTTTTCCTCCAAGTGAACCAGAAATGCTTGCTTCCAAACCTGGGGAAGTGCTCGGATCAATGTGGCTATGGGACCCGTAACATCTAGGAAATGCCTTCAACCCAGAAGACTCTCAGGATCCACACAGGGGCTGGGATCCCTCCCTTCCTGCAAAGCATCACTGCCTGGTCTGTCCCTATCATCCCTCCTCCCTCTCCCTCAATCTGGTCACTTTGGACTTCTCAAACATAAGTCAAGGATACCATCAAGGAAAAATGAAAATAAGGTTTCTTTATGCCTGCAAGCAAGCCAATTTCCATGTAAAAATATGTAAAGCTCTTGGCATCTAAAGATGGCTGGTAAGAGTTAAACTCCATTTTGACTTCATCCCATTCCAAAATTCATAAAATAAACATTATTAAAATATTAAAAATTAGCCAATTTTTTAAAATGTCTGTGTGCCAAGAACTTCTCTAAATATTTGCTGGCCTAATCCTCACAGCAAGCCTTTTACTATTATTGTTCCCCATGTTGGAAAGAAGAAAACTTATTTATAAAAAAAATCTTAGTTCCAAGCTGCACCTGTGGCACAGGTCTATTATTCCAGCACTCTGGGAAGCTGAAGCAGGAGGATGCAAATTTGAGCCCAGCCTGGGCATCTTAGTGACTTAGTAAAACCCTGTCTTAAAATCAAAAACTAAAAATGACTGGGAATGCACCTCAATGAAAAAGCCTGAAGTATGAAAGAAAGGAAGAAAGAAAGAAAAGAAAAGAAAAGAAAAGAAAAGGAATAACTTCGTCCTTACAACCAAGAAGTGTTGTCAAGGCCAAGATGCACGGTCTAAGGAAAAGCAGCTCCCAGATGTTCGCTGCTACCTATGCATGCCCCAATTCCCAGCCTCCTCAAAAAAAAAAAAAAAAAAAAAAAAAAAAAAAAAAAAAACTTTCTGATGGAAGCAGCCTGCAGTTCTCCTACACTTTTCCTTTGCTAGGTGTCATGACTTTTATTTTACTGTTTCTCATGCAATCTGGAACAAAAGATGTTACATTGAGCAGTTGGTCCTATAGAATGCTATCAACCATCAGAAAAATTTTGTGAATGAGCTGTAGGCCAAGGACCATTCCAGCAGAGCAAACAAAACAGTGGTCTGTAGAACAGGAAAACACTCACTATGTAGCTATCACCTTGCATTCCTACACAAATAGCACACTTTAAAAAAAAACACACTATGTAACTTCTAACTGAACAAATGAATGACCAAATTAAAAACTTTTTCTAATTATATAAAATGCAATCACTAGTCTGTCCATTTTAAGATCATGGATTTTTTTTAAGTAATCCATGTTATAACTTCTTAGATAATCCTTGTTTTACTTTATGCTAATCTCTCTCTTTTTTGAAAATATATTTAGGAAGAATCTAAGGGAAGGTTAATTTTTATCAAGGGTTCATTTTTACCATCACACATATGGAGAAACTGATTTATTGAGAAAACAGGTCTCATAACTATGTGAGAATAAGCACAGGAACTGGTAGCGTACCTGAACTCAAAATTCTGATTTGCAGCTGACTGACAGATTGGTTTTGAGTGACTGAATGACTGATTACACTAATACTTATTGAGAGTTAACCATGTGCATTATATACTGAGCAAAGTACTTAACATATTTTGTTTTATTTAAACTTCATAAAATGTTACGAGATAAAAGTTATTATTAGGATTTACAAATGAGAAAAACAAGCATCAGAAAACTGTGATATTGCTAATAATGTCACTTGACTCTCATTCTGAAGGCAGCCAGGTTAACTACTCTGGGACAAGAGCTCTTAACTTATCATTTTCCACTTATATAAGACAATGACACATGCGTGGACACGTGTGTATACATACAAACCATGTAGCTGTCACAGTCACTAATGCAGAATCATATAATGCATTGATGTTCTTGGCATCACACTCACCTTTTGTCTATTCCCAGAGGTGGCATAAAGTTATTTTCTACGGATTCCCTCAGTTTATAAACCCTATCATAACCTGTAAACAGCAAGATAGGAACAAATGAGTTTCTGAATACATTAAACTGGAGGAGCCCATGGAGCCCACTCCATTCCTGGGAATGGCACCTAGAGGCACCAGCAACGGCTTCATCTGCAAAGCAGTTGTGGCCTGAACTTAAGAGAAGCAAAGCCCTGTGAGTCTGCTGTTTGCCTGCAGAATGTCCAAAACTCTACCCTTTGGTGGTGACGCTATTACTTTCTCTAGTTATTTTATTGCTATTTCTTGGAATATCTTGTGTAGCCTTGGATCCTACTCATGTGGGCTATATGCTCACTCATATTTCTGAGCTAATTCCTTAAACTCAAAAGCCCCCCAAGATTCTCAGCCTTCACCTTATATCACCTCTCACGACTCCTCTGAATCTGTGTTTTCCCTTATCACAACACCTGACCTGGGTACATATCCTTCTTTGCCATACACTAGAACCAACACAGAGGGAATTGGAAGGATCTGGATAGATGGACACCAGTGACATCCCTTTTACAATAAAACTACGCAGAGTGGGCCCTCTTTGGCACCTCATGACCCAGCAGGCAAAAGATGCCATTAAGAAACAATGGAATGGTTACTATGGTAGAATGCCCAACTGCAAACATTGTCATTTAAGAAAACATGCCTTGCTGAATATTTAACATGTAGCTTTAAGATTTAAAAAAAATACTGTGTTTTGAGAAAACTTTCCTAAAACCTTGATCTCTTTGTGATTTGTAATGACTGGTGTATGTAACTACAATTGCTGCCAGTCTGGGCACTGCCTGACCACAATGTCTGTGCCAGACTTGATATGATATGCTTGCTGTATGATTTCTTAGAAATACGTTTAATGGTAATGGATAGTTGATCTCTGTTAATACATGGGAATGGGGTGTGAAACACATGTCAAGGTGATCACAAAGAATAGATTCATCTATTCTACTGAATATCTAAATATCCCCTGCTGTAACCCCCTGCGAATATGGAAACTGAAAATTGTGTGAGAAAGGTGTATAAATAACCACAGCCACAGCTGACCAGTGGCCATCTGATTCTCTGCAATCTGTGGTCCAGAGTCCTTCCTTTTGCTGATGCTGCACCTCCTTTAGGTACCCTGACTCTCCCTGGGGCTGGACCCTGACATTAAATAACTGTTATTTTTATAATTTCAATATACTGATGATAAATCCAACATAGAGGAGCTTTTCTATGGCATTCTTTTTCTCTTCATCTTGAGCCAAGGATAGACATAAATCTCTCATGCAATTCTGGAAAAATGGATAAAAATAGTATTAGCCCATCACTGAGTTTCAAAGGTACTTGGTTGAGTTGGATCCTTAAAGATAATTTGCAGCTAAAAGTGTACTCCCAATATGTATCAAACCCAAATATTCCATAAGTGCTGCCTAACCCACTTCATTTTACTTCCTAATAGCCTTTAGAGGTATAGGTTTCTATACTTTTTTAAAGATAATGTGATGGTTTAAAGCACACCTGTTGGTTCTTTGACAGTTATTTAATCACTAGACAGAGGCTATGACATTCTCCTTGAACTTGAGACAAACTCAATAAATGGAATTCAAGGGAAGAAATGCTGCATGGATTTTGAGACTAGGCCAGAAAGGGACATGCAGCTTCAGGTGGCTTTTCTTGGGACAGTCACTCTAGGATCCTTCAATTGCTATGGAAGCAGTACGGCTGCTGTGGATCATGATGGACACAGAAAAGGAGAGATAACCAAGGAGCCTCCCATAATCTAGCTTCCAGAAAGTGAGTCTTCCCCTTGCCTCATCCAGACACTGATGTGAGGAAGCCTTTGGGGTGTCCCCAGTCCTGACCACCATCTGGCTACAACCACATGAGGGATCCTAAATAAGAACTGTGAACCATAAGTGACACGATCCTCTACACTGAAGACTCAAAAATTCTACCAGTAAAGTAGCATGATCTAAAACCAATTCACATAAATCAATTGCATTCCTATCCATCAACAATATACCCATGGAGAACAAAAGCAGGAAAACAATCCCATTCACAATAGCTACCAAAAAGTTAGCTACTTTGGAATAAGCCCGGCCAAGGACATGAAAGACCTCTATATAAAAACTCTAAAGAAAGAGATTGAAGAGGACATTAGAAAATGGAAACACATGCTCCCTTTCTTGGATAGACAGAGCCAATCTTGTCAGGATGGTCATACTACCAAAACTGCTATACAGACTCAATGCAATTTCAATCAAATCATCAACACCATTTTTCACAGAAGTAGAAACAAACTTAACATTTACATGGAGCCAGGGTAGACTTAGAATTGCCAAAGCAATCCTGGGCAGTAAGAGCAAAGCAGGACACATCATAGTCCTGGATTTCAAATTATACTGCAAAGTATCAGCAATTTTTTTTAAAAAGTGGTACTGGCACAATAACAGATGGGTGAATTAATGGAACAGAACTGAGGATTCAGAAAAAACTCCAGTCCCCCTCAACCATTTAAGCGATCAAAAACATACATTGGAAAAAGACAGCCTCTTAACAAATGGTTCTGGAAAACTGTTTATTCAAATGCAGAAGAATGAACCTACATCCTCATCTTTCTCCCATACAAAAATAAAACCAAAATAGATTAAGAATCTAGATAATAAAATATAGATATTGAATCTGTTGGAAGATACACAAAGTAAAAAGACGTAGTCATAGGCAAGAATTAACACCAGTTGCACAAGAAATAGCACCAAGAACCAAAAAATAATTATATCAAACTAAAAAGATTCGCATAGCAAGAAAAACAAGACAGAAGATACAATCTAAAGAATAGGAAAAAAAGTTATTCCTTAGACAAAGGACTAATATCTGGAATATAAAAAAAACTCAAAAAAGGTAGATCTCCCCCAAAAAGACCTGATCAAAAAATGACATTAAAAATTATGAACTTCCCAAAAAAGCAAAAATGGCCAATAAATACGTGAAAAATACTCAATACTTTATCCATTAGAGAATTACAAATCATCACAACCCTGACATTCCATCTTATTCCAATAAGGATGGCTACCATCAAGAACTCAAAATATACATGTTGATGAGGATGAGGAGGAAAAGAAACACTTCAATATTATTGGTAGAGCTATAAAATAATAAAATGATTATGGAAATAAGGATGAAGATTCCTCAAAAACTGAAATTTGAATTTCTTTGACCTAGCTATCCCTCTCCTACATGTTTTTTCTAAAGATCTAAAGCCATCATATTATAGTGAAACGGGTTATGTTTATAACAGTACAGCTCACAATAGCTAAGCTTTGGAAGCATTCTGTATGTCCACCAAGGAAAAAACCAATAAAGAAAAGTGGCATATATACACAATGGAGTACTAACCCTGCTATAAAAAAGATACATCTGAATCATTTGCAGGAAAATGGATGCACCTTGAGGACATGATGCTTAGTAAAGCCAATCAGATACAGAAAGGTAAACATTGTACAGTTTCTCTTATATAAGAAGCCCAAAATATAAATAACTTAAAGAGAAAAATTTTTAAACAGAAGACAGGAAATATGAAGGTAGATTCTGTGAAGACAGGAAGGGGCTCTGGGGAGGAGAGTGGTAAGAAATGCGGAGTGAGTAGAGAGGGAAGGGAAGTAAGAATGATCAAGATGCATCAATTTTCCAAACTACATGTAATTAATATATATCACAAACATACACTAATAAAAATAATAATTATGAGGGGAAAATGAACTGTCAGCTGTAGGCCAGAATTCTAAAGTAACGTGTCCACGACCACAGATAGAAAACTGGAATTCAAGCCTATGTCAGTTCTTCTAATAAGACTTGTTTCAATAATGACCATTTCAAGCTTTAAAGGGAGAGAAAAAGAAGGAAATGGGGAAGAGAAAGGTGCCCATTTCTATTGCCTGGCATTTGTTTTAAGTCTGACTCCTGTGGAGTTTGGAGGCTCAAGCTACAGTAATTCTCAACACTGCAAAAACATTGGAACCATCCAGGGAATGTTAAAATATCCTCCCTAATCCCTAGGTTCCTCCGCAGAGGTTCAAAATTAATTGGTTTAGGGTACAAACTGGAAAATCTCCTACATGACTCCAATGTGTAGCCATTGCCTAAGATTAGCAAAGCCCTGAAAAGAAGGAAGCTACCAGTGTATAGGTTTAAAAGGAGAGGGGAAGGGCAAGAGAAGAGAGAATGGCTAAAAATGGGTGGAATTCCATATTCATTGCTGCATTCTGAATGGCAACTTTCCCAGCAGATACATTACCAGTCATGTCCCAGCCATAAAACACAGAGCTCTCGTTTCCTCAGCGGCCTTACGTACTCTGAGTGCTTTTCAGCGTTATTAACCTCCATGATCAAAATAGATAGGGAGGCTGGAAGCCAGGGAAACCTCTTTACATCTTCTGAATTGCAAAGCCACACAGTGAAAAAGAAGTCAGCCTTGTGTGAGCATTCTTTCTTGAGTCAGACAGACCAGGGGCATGGGCAAATGCTGCATATTTAAATGACAGGTTCAGGAGGGCCATGAATCTTGAAAAATAAATGTATCATAATTGGACTCATCACCAATAATATAACAGTATGCCTTGTTTGAACACTGTTTCCTATAAATGAGGCGACCTTAGATTCTTTTAAAAGCATTTCTATGCTAAAACTAAAATATGCAGAGGAAACATCCGTCATTTAGGGCTACCCAGTATAAACCCTCCTCTTGTTTGTGTGATTCATAGAATTAGTTGGAGGCAAAGTTCACTTCCTGCTGGAAAGGCCAGTGCGCAAAAGTGGCCACAGGACAGCACAGCCAATCAGATGCCGAATCTCTATATAAACATACATTGAGAAACTTCTGTTTCATATTTATATACAAGGGCTGTGTGTTCGTGTGTAGATAGATATAGATATAGAAACACTGAATACTTAGCATAGATTCTAGCATACATCTAGTTAGTGAAGATGGTTGACTTCATCCAGCTAAGCAATTGAAGGATGAGGAACATCAATATTTCTTCAAGATACATCATTGTCTGCTCATCATATGCAAGGTTGTATATATACAGAGATAAAGAGAACCGCAAATCTGACCTCAGAGAGCAGAAGATAACTAAAACATTGGCTAGCATGTATAATCATCATTAATGTATCTGATGCAAAAGTTTCATTTTCAACATCTCAGAAAATAAATACTACCCTCTTCTCAAAAAAACCTTAAATCCCTCTCCTAAAAACCCGATAATGTCTGTTTTCCTAACTGCTCTACAAAACTTAGCCCGATAATTCTCTTCTCCACAACTGTCCTTTTCTAATTTCTCCCCACCCATAAGCAGTAGGATTGTAGTAAATGTCTAACAACTCATTCTATCGGGAACAAAAGCCCAAACATCCTGTGTCTGCCAATTTCCGTAGTAGAAGTACTCTCACCATCGCTGATTCTAACCCAACAACATGGAACATGGTATCACTGAACATGTCTTTGGGAAGATGCAAACCAATCAGCGTATTTACCCTGGTACAATGCGGCTGCAACACAGCTCTGTGGCCTCATTTAATCAACTCTCTTCTCGGTTAAACCTTGACACACTTTGCAGTTCTCTGCTTACTGTGTCCCTGTGGCTACGTGCCCATCCCAACTACCCATCTTTAAAACAGTGCATGTGCATGGACGGCAGGAGCTTCACCAACACGTTGTTTTTATGCCTCCAACCCTTAGCATGCACTTGACTCACAATAGGTGCTGTAGAGTGGGTGAAGTCCCAAGAAGCTGGCCACCCTCTTCAGCACCCCTGCCATCTCTCGAGATACTAGACTAATAAAGCTTGAGAGGTTTGTCACCAGCTTCCCAAAGTCCCGTTTTGCTTTTTCAGTGTCCTTTTTCTCTCTTCTGTTTTCCAATCATGGCACAGAACCAGGGGAGGTTCAAGCAACAGTCCTTTACTCCTCAGAATAGATTAAACGTCTAGTTCCCAGACATGTGCCCTGCCTTAGGTCCTCCTGGGCAATAAATCACTGTCCTTAACTAAGGTCAGTTCAGTGACAGCAGACAGCAAGAAAAAAATGGAAAGAAGCTACTTATTTTCTATATATGGAGAAGGAGACTTGTTGGAGAAGTAACCCTACTGAATATGACATAAATACTTGTAGATTCTCCCAGTGTCTGAAAAATCTGTGACATCTTGAAGTCCATAATATTTTAGCCTGAAAAAGGGAAGTGACTCCCTAATTTGTCTATCTGTCCCAAAACCCCAAACCCAGAAAGTGTATATTTGAGTTGCTCCTTTTTAAAAGGCCTATTACCTACTATCTCACACTAAAAACAAAGTTTTCTTCCAAGCATATTTCATTTCATGTAAGAGCTGGTTTTCTGACAAATGACATAAAATCAAATTCAATATTGAGAATATAAGAGAGGCCATTTTAAAAGGAGCACTGGTAATAATAATGGTAGAATAATTCTAACTGCTTAGTAAACAAACTGCATTATATGTCTTTCTTCTTTCATAACCTTCTACAGAGCAAAGGAGCCAGTGGCATAAACAATTGTTACCTAAAACTTCTCTACAACTGAAATTATTTTATTTTGGATTTTCCTAAAGTAATACTGGTGCTGCAGAACCCTGGTAGATTACACGTCTTGCACGCTATCAGACACACTGACAGCACGCAAGCCTTTGTGTATTTATGGAGAATATACTTGCACATTCCACTCTACACGTAATGAGAGCCAGGTCAAGCCCTAGGAAGCATTAATTTAAGGCATGACATGAAATAATATCCACATGAATGGATTATCTCATATTCAATCACATTTGTCTCAGTATTTATTTAATTAAAAACACAACTATATTTATAATGGCAGCCTGTGCCTTCTAAGATCCATAACCTTATTTCCTTCTGGAAATGCTCACTGAAGAGGAACTCTGAGTACATTTCTTCATAGCCAAATATATCCTATTTTCATTAGAAGTGCCTGAGCACATAGACATTCACCATGGCTTTATTGATAATTGCACCTGATTAACCACAACCTCCAATAGAAGGAGGATTGGATGTTTTTTTTTTTATTAATTAACATAGTCAAGTCAAGGAAAACAGCCTACATGAGGGATAGCTTGTATAAATATAATTGACTCATTAATCTTAACCATATGAACATGTTCACATTAGCAAGGTCAGTCGCAAGGAAGGATCCAAACTAGAATAGCTCATTCATGCAAGTATGATTTTGTAGTTATTTCATTTGAACTAGTGTGGAATTTCATAGAATGGTGAAGGTTTTCAGAAGGGCACAATCACAGGAAAAGCAAAAGTTTCATAGTAGCCGTATTTACTTCACTATTTCAAGCTGTCAGGCCATTTAGAAGAAAGAATACAATCCAGCTTTTATTCTAGCACATAGGCAGGATTCTCACCCTAAAAGCAACCCCAAGCTTCCTCTTGCTGCAGTTCTGTTGATATGACCGTCAAGCATGCCCCCACAGCAGGCAGAGGTGTGCAGGACTAGAGCTGAGAGCCAGGCAGATGTGGCATCTGAGGGACTATAAACAACGGGGAAGGGGTGTGGGATGAGGGAGCACTTAAGCCTGGGAAGCAGCCATTTAAAATTATAACTAAAGGAAGTATTCCTTCACACAGCAGGTGGTAACCATGTGGAACTTGTTACACCCCAAGAGGTGGACAAGCCAAGAAATGTAAATAGACTCAAAAAGACTTTAGGAAAGTTCTGGATACCCAATCTCTGACTGGCGACTGCAGAGCAACTTGGAGTGTTGGGGTGCATTCCCAACTTTTGATGTTAATACTCTGGGTCTGAACAGTGTAAGTGAAATATGTGGTGGTGAACCATTTTATTAACCCCATGTAGCATATATCTTTTAGTCTAGTATTCACGATGAGCCTAGAGAAAATTCATAATGAGCCTTCTTCAGAATAGCCTAGAGAAAAAGGAATTAGAATCCAGGTTCGGGTGTTGGCATACTTTCTTAAAAGCATGGTTGCGGAAAGTCTAGACCTTCATGAATTTGTTGGTGAAAAGAGTTTGATTATCTCTCCTTCCTACAAAAGGCTGCTTTTGGAAGAATCAAATGACACAAAAAGTTTTCTAGGCTGTACAATGTTGTACACATGTGAGGATAGCATTTTTCAATAATCCAAATAATTCTGGTTGTCTCATGGCAAAATCCTGGGAAAACAACATCTTAAAAAATCAAAGAGCTGCAAGACCTTACTCGATAATGACACAACCATTGTTAAAGAATCCCTCTCACATCCCCTCCTGATGGCAGCCCTCGCACACCTGCACTCTCTGTCTCTATCAAGCACCCAACTGCCTTTCGCTGCTCCTCTCTAAGTTTTCTCTTTGATCTTTACCTAGGAAACCAGTTTTGTTGTCTCTGCACCTTCCATATCTGAACGGGGAAAACAAAATCAAAGATCTGAATAACTCAACAGGAAGATGTTGTGACTGGGAATATTTGCAGATTAATAGTTGTGTTGCCTCACAGTTGTCTTCAGCCTGCACATGTAGTGATATATTACATGATAAATTCCCATTGTTTCCATGTGACAGTGTCATAAAAGGAGTCAAAGCATCTCAATTCAACAAATACTCTGTAGAGAAAAAAAAATCCATACTGTTTTGCTGACACTGCAGCAGAGGCAGATGTCAGGAAAATCTGTGTGGCCTTCCACAGGCCTATATCCCCACAGATGACCAAAGCTTATGCTCTTTTAGTCCCTATCATGTTTGTGCCCCCAAAATGACTTGCCTAGAAGGTTTCATACCCAGCAAATATATGACCTTTCTCACACTGTACTGACTGTCCTGACCCAATAACTTTAAAACAGGAAGGATTCCTGTTTTGATTCCTGTGCTTTGAGTTTCACTCTCATTCTAAAAGTGATGTGGCCTTGGCTAAGCCACATATTGTCTCTGGGTTATTCATTTCTTTTCTACAAAATGAATATTAAACATGCCTGTTATTGGGATTATTTGGAATAATGTCATTTAAGCAAACATAAAGCATTTGGGGACTATGCTTGGCATGAAGTTATGTATGCAGAAAATGACAAATATAACTCCCAGGTCTCTCTGAGGCTCACAAAGATCTACAGGGTTCCAAAGACATGGAGTGTAAGCTTGGTGGCATAGAAACACCAGCTGCTGTAACTTGCATGACGCTGTCCCCAATGATGTGGGGGATGACTACCCAGGGAAAAACTGAATAGGTGACTCATTTCCCCAATGTTCCACCTCAGCTGGCTGTTCAAGATTCTGGAAAACTGCATTTGCTCCAGAGGAGGCCATAGCCTGCTCCTCCCCTGGAGCCATGGTGGCAGGTGGCATTTTCCTTGTGTTTCACAAACTGTTGTTCTCTTCAAGGATCATTGCTTGTCTAAGCCATGTATTAATTTCTTAATATTCTGGCAAGATCTCTTCCTAATTATTACAGGCTCCCATGTAAGCAGATCACTTTGGGCCTATTAAATAATTGTATCTGCTTAACAGCCAAATAGTCACTGTGTAAACACGCTGTGAAAAGGGACATTTTCAATGAGCTGTGTTAGAGGTCAGTGCATTGAAAGGCTCATTATTTTGTGAGGAGCCTGAAACTCTTTCACTCATAATCTTCACACTGAAGGGGGAAAAGAAAAGATATTACAACAAATACCCAGCATGAAACCCTTTTATCCAAGCCACACAACCTTTAGGCCTTCCAGAAACTAAGTTTGTACCTACATTATCTGAATAACTCAGGAATGATCACTCACTTTTCTCTCAAAACGACAACAGTTATTTCGATTGTAGCTGGTATTGTAAAATATTCCACGAAACCAGGCACACATGAAAGGAAACAGAAGATGTGAGTGGGGATTCATTTCCATCTCACAGCTGATTATATTGATTTTTCTCAAGTTTATACAAAAGAAAAGATTTCCCAGCTGAGCTCAGATCAAAAGTGGCACATTTAATAGGATCTTGAGGATCCAGAAGGCCATCTCGTTTAAATACCTTTAAGAATAGTATGATTCTTTAAACTGTATATCTACAACAGGGCAGAAAGATTATTGAGGGAGGTGACATGCAAGGGAAGCTGTCTCCTAAAAGACAAAACTAGAGCGCTCCAAACAACATTGCCAGAAATGAGTTTAGAACTGCTACAACTACACACTTACAACCTTCTTGTCTCTCTCCTCACCTTGCTTTAAGCT
The DNA here is from genome assembly GCA_004027205.1 of Ctenodactylus gundi. Classification (NCBI taxonomy): domain Eukaryota; kingdom Metazoa; phylum Chordata; class Mammalia; order Rodentia; family Ctenodactylidae; genus Ctenodactylus; species Ctenodactylus gundi. The sequence continues at coordinate 132,184 of PVKB01003465.1, read as the reverse complement.
TCACAACCCTTAATAAGGAAGCGAGACACGTGTGCAGTAACTGTCAACATGAACATGAGACCATGGAGAGGACCTGCAAGCTGAGTGAGCTCCATGGAAGGCACTTTCATTTTGTTGATTAGCAAAGAAGATAATTTGGGAGTGCTTCCAAGAAAACAATGAGAACACTTTAAGATATTTTATTATCTTTTCAAAGTGCTTTTTGATTATCAAATAACAATTATGTTCATTTTTAGGAAATCATGTTATTTTTAACCTATGCATAAATTATAGGAAGACTAAAACAAGCTAACTAAAGCATACACATCATTTTGCCAACTTTTTTTAGTGGGGACATTAGTAGAACTCTAAACTTTAGTAACTCTTTGTTCTTTTGGGGTTTTCTGTTGCTATTGTTGTTCTTACTGTTTTATTGTGAGACAGCATTTCACCTGGTAAACCAGGCTGTCCCTGAACTCACTGCATAGTCCACACTAGTCTCAAACTCACAAGCCTTCTGCTTCACCCTCCCGAGTGCTGGGATTACAGGCATGCAACACCACACCCAGCTACACTATTTTTAATTGTGGTCACTCTGTTAAAAAAAAAGACAGTGTCTCAAATGTATAAAAATATAAAAATTAAAAATATAAAATATAATACGAAATTTTGTTTGCTTGGGGTTAATTTTGCATAATATTTGAAGTAAAACTAATGCTGTGGGAAACTAAATTCAGAAAACAGGCTGTCGCAAAAATCACCATACACACAAAACTTAACTGATTTTGGAATATCCAGGTCTTTTAACTTCATATGTTTTAAGAACACTGGAAAACTTCATGACTCCTAAATCAAGATATATCATCAGTATCAAAGGATCATCAGGGAAATTGAGATAAAGACATAAGAAATACAAGTTATTAAATTTCCCAAACTATTCTGTGGATCCATGATATATATATACACCACTGTTTGGGGCAGTTGGAGACAGAATGATACAAAAGTGAAGAAGGCACTAAAATGTGCCCGGGAGGAACACAAGTGGAGTGAAGTCAGTAATGTGAGAGGAAAAAGTTGAAACCCACATGGCAGAATTGTTAACCGATGTATTAACAGAGGCATAAAAAAAAAAAAAGTCCTTGTGTACTACTAATGGGAAACTTCATGGAAGAAGTAAAATTGAAGTCGGTTGTGAAGGAAATATTGAAAGAAATGTTCTGGATTATCTATGTTGTTCTCCTGAACAGTCCAATTGAGCCATTTCAACAAAATAACAAACTGAGTAGTAGTTTATAAACAACAGAAACGTACTTCTCAAACTTCAAGAGGCTGGGAAGTCTAGCTCAAAGTGTTGATAGATTTAGTGCCTTGTAAGGACTCAGACAGAAAGCAATCTATACAGGTCTCCTAAGAGAGGGACATTTCATCTCCCTGTAACCTCACGTTTGAAGTGGTGAAGGCTCTTTGAAGTGGGGCCTCTTCTGCAAGAGCACTGAATCCCTTCATAAGGGCTTTATGGTTTGGATCTAGGATGTCCCCAAAAGCTTCATATTTGAAGGTGATTCAATTATGAGTGTTAAGTAATAGATTTCATATGATGTGAAGAAGTGGGGCCTGTTCAGAACAGGTGGGGCATGACCTGGAAAAGTTGTATCACTGGGGCATAACCCGGAAGCATATGTATTAGCTCCATCTTTGTTCTTGTTCTCTACTTCCTGCCTCCCTATTCAGTGATCAGCTTCTCTATAGGTAGGCCCTCTGTCGGACCCTTCTACCTGTGCCAGCCACCTGTGAATGGACTAAGACTTCCCGAAACTCTGAGCTAACCTTTCCTCTCTTAAGTTGTGGGGGTCAGCAATGAGAGAGTGTCTAAGGAAGAGCTCCAACTTCATTTCCTTAATCATGTTCCCAAACCTCCACCACCAAATACCCTCACAGTGGAGATTAAGATTCCAACATATGAATTGATGTGGGAGGCAAATATTCAGAACAATGATAGAACAAGAGAAAAAAATTTTCTTTAAAAGAAAAATAAATTCAACTTGAAATGGAAGTGAGGTTTCTTACTTTAGACATATTAAGGTATGCAAATGCTATTTGGGAATCCAGGTTTAACTCATGAGAACCCTGGCTTGCAGTCTTCCTCGGGTGCTTTGAGTTTATGAACACCAACAATATATCAGTCAGAATTATTGTGTAGACCGATATGGTACAGATGACTTTAATATATTTGCTTATTACATACAGCCCAAGTTTTGAACAGTCAGGCAGCAATATCTTTTAGTAATTATCCTTTAAAGTTATAATTTAACTTGAGTGAATGCCTATAAAAAGTCATGTCTACTTTTTAAGGGTTGTGTCAGGAAAACTGTTGAAGTCATTTTTTTCTCTTGAATTGGTCTCTCTCAGGACTTGGAAAGAAAATTGGAAAGGCAGTCTTCCTTCCTTTTCCCAAAAAGTTGACCTGCTGTCTACCTATGTTCTGAGTCCTAGAAATGTAGAGAACTCGCACCATGGTGTTCATGGTATTCACCGGGAGGGGTATATAGTAGTCTCTACAAAAAGAACTGTCCAGCCAGTGCATATAGGTTCCAGTTGTACAGCAGCAACATGACATAAAAACAATGAAGTTAGTTCCCTTCCAGGGCCTTAAGAGCTTCCTGGAGTCATTAAATCTCTTACAGAAATTACCTATGAATTTGATAAGGCCTTCAAAAACAGCCAAACTCTGCAGGGAAAGACATCTGCCAAATGTGAACAATTTATAAATTACACAATGCACTCAAAGGGCATGCACTGTTACTGGTCACATGGCAGTGCCATCTCCTTCTGTAGAAACTACTGTCAAGAAGACTTCTCATGGTATCATCCCCCAACAGAATCTATACCTTAAGAAAGGAATTTCTAGCAGGATTGAGCAGGTGGAAGTATAAGTGGGTAAGTGTGTGTCTGCGCCATGTGCACACGCACGTGGGTGTGTGCATGTCAGTGTGGGAATGCGTGAAGGAGAGTTGACTTCAGAGCATCATGTGGTCACTGGTGACCTAGTAATCGATGAGCCCACAAGTAGAAAACTAAGCAGGACTTGCTTGGCTTCAAGACCAAGTTATTCTGTAGTCACTATTTTTATTTCACGATGATTTAACACAAAGAGGAAGACCTAACTTTGCCTACAACTATATATAACACATTTTATGTCTATATGCATAGACACTTAATTACATTCACAAATATTACGTGCATATGTGTGATTCAAGCACATAATTCGCCAAGATCCCATTTAGCCTTTCTATGAAAACATGACTAGCAGGAAAAGAAAGGTTTTGAAAGCAGAAGTACAACCTACAAGGCACATAGTATCCTAAAGGCAGAAGAATATAAAATTCAGCTATCAGGAAAGGACAGCCTACAACTGTTATTTACTTATTTCTCCTGTAAACACACATGCCCCCCTCCCTCCCTCCATATCTCTCTCTCTCTCTCTCTCTCTCTCTCTCTCTCTCTCTCTCTCTCTCTCTCTCCACTGCCTCTCAGTTACAATCAAATGGCAAATAGATTTAGGACAAGAACTTCAGGATTCTGATCAGAAGACTTAAAACAGAACCAAAAAAAAATAAAAAATAAAAAATAGGTCGCCCTATTTCTTCCAGCATTCCCTGAAGAGCTCTCTGCCTTCCGATAGCAAGTATGTCTGGTTCTATTTCTAACTGTTCCTTCAGGAGGCCCCTTAGGGCTCCACTGCTCCAATCCAAGAGTACACAACCCAGAGCTCTCTGGCAGTTTGCTCTAGTTTCTATATTAAACTCAGCATTTGGGTATTGATATTCATTCTTCCGAATCCATTTCTCATCATTAAGGAGCCTGATACTGGCAGTCAGAAAAACCTGTCACACTGGTTCTTCCTCTTATCAAGGTCCATCCATTCAGCATTTACATAAACCAGATCATATCATACACTAGAATACATTAGATAATATCAATAATTGTAAAATTTACAAGCATAGATGAGTTACGTATTCACATGAAGAAAAAAGCAATAACTTTTCCTTTCCTTTCAGATGCACCTTGTATTGAATTTTAGGAGCATCTCTCAGTGTGCAAGGGCTTACGCTAAAATTCAACAGGTGTTCTTGTCCATCTAAAGCAGAATAGATACTGCTACTTTAAGGACAAAATCAGAGAGCTCCTTTGGTCAGTGAGGGATCATTTGCCTTCATGTAGGAAACACCTCATCGTATATGTATTTTGAAAGTTTTGCTCAAGTTTAGATTGATACCAATCTCTCCACCAATTCATCAGCAAGAAGTCGGGGGAGGGAAGATCTCTAAGCTTTGCCCTGAGTGGCTGCGCTAGACAGACTGAGAAAAGGATGACACAGAAATAGCTGACTGGCTGCAGGACAGTGCCAGACAGGGAGTGATGTAGGAGGAAAGGGCAGCTCTGTGGATGAGACCTGAAAGTCTCCCTTCTAACATGCTATCCAGGGAAACCTCCACATGTGGAGTCAGTTGAAGCTTTCGTGGGGCCAGCAGTTGATCTAAAGTTCAACCATTCACTGAAAAAAATGATGTCAGAGAAGGGCTTTAGGATCACAGAGAACAAAAAATGATAGATTCAACCTATCCTCTCTTCTTTCTCCTTTCTCTTTCTTTCTTTTAATATTTATATGTCCTTGATTCCAAAATAAAAAAGTTTTCACTGATTCCTAAGGAGAAAACTTGGAACCTGCTTGATGTATACAGTGGAATCATTAAAGCTAAGAAAGAACTATTAAAAGAATTAAAACAAGATTTTTGGAATGAAGACAGTGTATAGAGTGGATGATACTGCACAAAAAACAATCTAGCCTCAATGTGTTTTTAGCAACTAAGTGATAATCTAGTCTGGAACTACTCTACAGACCTAATGAGTTGTCTAACATGCATTAACTGGTTAAAAATAAAGCACACCTATATGAAAAGAAATTAAAATGTAATGCTGAGGAGGAAAAGTCAAGTAGAGATTATGTTCACATTGAAAATAACAGTTATCAAAAATGACTAAATGTCAGACATCTTCTTTAATGCTCACAATAAGCATAACGTGGCAATTATTGTGCCCATTTTTGCAGATGAAGAAACAGGTTCTGCGAGGGTAGAATGTTCTAGACATTAAGCAATTTTCTGGACAATTTATTCAGGGATAATTTGACTTATGCCACAAAACTGGTCTTCATTTTACCAAAGGCCTAACTAGCAAAGTAATGAGCAGGACCACATAATTCCAGAGGAGGCAGGCAGCCGGTGTGAGGGCAACCTCTTCTACTTGGGCAAGAGTCCAACCGGCATTAAGAAAGTATCTGGGTTCTTCCCGGGGATACAACATGTCCCAGAACCAGCACAAGAGCAGTGAATTACCATTTCTATCATCACTTAATCTTATATCAAGAAACACAAAACTCTAAGAAGTTAGATCAGGAAGAAAAGTCTGCAAAGTTTCTGGGATCTTGTTCTAAAGTTTGCCTTTGGTAAGGTCAGAGGCAGCTGTCCAGCTTGGATCTGTCACAGCATGCACCAGGCCCCCAGGGCTTCCTGGCAGAAATTTAAAAAATTAGTGCCAGACTGGCCATTTTGCTCTCATATGTCTCTATCATAGGAGATCTCTTGGCAATACCGGCAGGTGTATAACACGATGATTTTCTTTTTTTTTTTTACTCCAGCCCCAGAAAAGCAACTGTTTTAATTTTTCCCACTATTTTTATTAATATACATATGCAATCATAATGTTTATAATGAACTTGAGTATTTCGTGCACATATATATAATATCAACATTATAATCCCTTCCCATTTTTCCCATTTTATTGATATGTGTATGTGTAAAGTTTAAGGTTTACAAGGGAGTTGAGCGTTTTGTGCACATATGTATCTTGTCAAGGTGACAAGGGCTTCCCCGCTCTCATTCTGTCCCTCCACCTTTTCGGCCTTTCCGCCTTGATCAGAAAATCAAGGCCATGAGAGATTAAGATTTTGCCAAGAGGTATCATAGCTATCTCAGAGCTTGGAGCTCTTGGAGCTAAATTGTGTTGGGGGCGGGGGTGTTTGCATATTTTTTTGTTTTTGTTTTTGTTTTATTTATCTTGATTTTGCCCTCTACCATACTTCAATTTCCAAGAAGAAATACTCTGAACGGATGAAAGACAACAATATATATATTGTGCAGCAAATCCAATTTAAATTGATTACATGTCTGAAGAGCTCTACGCCTGCCTGGTAACAATTTGCATTCTTCTCTTCCATATTCTCTGGGCAATAATTTATAGGCATCAGAAAACTGACTTACGCAACTGAGCAACTAAAAATCCTGCAATTAATTTTACACTTGTGCATGCTTCCTGCATTTCCACCATTGTCTGTTTCTGATTTTCTGCATCCTGTTACAAAACTGGAACTCATTCAGAAACAGGCAGTTTTTCTGTGGGTCCTACCCACACCCTGCTTGCAACCACCTTCAAGGGTCTGGGAAGCCGTTCCTCCATTGTAGTTTGGAAGTCTCAGGACGCCGTGTGCGGGTCTGGCAGACTGAAGGCAGACAGCTGCCCCCAACCCACCCCCCGCCCCAGTTCCTCCTTCGAAAGGCGAAATTTAGGACAGAATCCCAGAGAGTTTACAGACTTTGCTTCCTGCTCTAGCCTCATAGATTCTGCTCCCAGATATAAGATTTAGCGGTGGCAGAAATTCCAGAGTTCCGAAAATACACTGTCAGCTGAGATGACAGAAAACAGATTTCTTCTGGTGTCTGGTGGAGGAGTTAAAGATTTTATTAAGAAATGAAAGGGGGAAGTGGGAGTGGGAGAAACAGAGGTAAATAACACAAACTAGTCCCCCGCAAAAGAAATACTGATTTAAAAGCAAGACTTAGAATATCATGGTGATATCATAATCTTTGTTTCTGCTAAAAAGAAATAAAATAATAAAGTTTAAGACAAAGGGAAAACGGAATACTATTTATCATCAGTACTGAGCAAACTGCCTTATTGTGGTAAAAATTGGCTTAGAATTGAGGAAACCTACATTTTTACTCTATTATTACTTCTCTAAATAGACACAAAAGGATTTTGTTTCAAGTACTGAAGTCATCTGTTTAACAGGATAATAGAAGTTTATTGCTTACTTTCAAAACAAAAATTTCCACAGGCCTTATATTCTTCTGAGTATTATAACAATTACAGAGACAATGAAAACTTGTATCCTAAACTCCTGCCTTTACTCGTTATTTCATGTTTCTGAGTTCCTCATGCAAGGTCTTACATGTTCAGTGCCTCCAACCATGTACCTCTATGATGATTTTTGAGCTTTCCAGGTGACAAACTGTGGCCTGTGAGGAAAGGGGAAAGGTGACACTCATTCTGCTGCTATGTGGCACCCTCTCAGAGGAGCCAGGCGTCAAGTATGGTTTTTGGCCTTCTGCTTTCCAGAATCTTCAGTCAAATAGTTGGTATATTTTATCCATTTCCCTTCATCTTCTTAGAACTGGAAATGAATTCTTAAGATTAGGCCCGAAATAAAATGATTATAATGGCAGCCTCTAAGTTATAGCTAGAATGTGCCTTCCTTCTAATAACCAAGGCTCAACTTATGACTACCCTTCCCCTCAAGAGGTTCCTCAACACCTCAGAATATGAAGCTTCTAGAAAGCCAAGTTTAGATCTACCAGACATTCATTCATTCATTCAACAGATGCTTACTGAGTGTCTATACTGCACTCAAAACACTGTTAACTGAACTTGAGCTTTCTAAGGCATTGGGTTTAGACAGCATATAGACTGCAGGTATGTTTCACTCTTCCCAAAATATAAGCAATTACTGGTAACCACAGGGTTGTGTTTCCAGTTACATTAACATCTGAATCATGTAACATTAATCATTCTGCACTCAAATATCTCTTTTCTAAGGAAGTATCCTGAAGCCTACAGGCACAGTCATACTTAAAGAGCTTCAATCAGCAGTTGGGGAAAGAAAACCACCTGCCAAGGGCAGTCCTCTTCACACCAGTTTAGAAGAAAAACTAGACATTGTTATTAAAGGGTAGGCATTATCAGATTTGCATGCATGTCCAACACCACAAAAGTAACTGTAGAGTCTGAGTAGAATCTCACAAAAATTTATCCAGTGAAGTGAAACAGAAAACAATGAATATTTATCCCCTTGAGAAATAAACACATGCAAGCAGGCACCAAGCTGGGAAGGAAGCAATTTAGAAACTATGTACTTACAATTCTAAAAATCAGTTTCAAATCTTTCACTGTAAGACCTTATTATTGGGCCTATTTGTTTTCAAGGAGTATGTTGGTTTTACGGTACTATAACAAATACCTGCATAACAATAAAAGATTTCCTTTGACTCCAAGTTTTGGAGGTTCCAATCCATAACTGGTGAAATTGCGGTGGGGCAGCAAATCATGGCAAGACTGCATGCCAAAGTAAAAGCTCTCCCCTTGTGGAGAGGAAGCAAAAGAAAGAATGAGGGGGCCCAGAGTACAAACATCACCTTCCAAGTTACCACCAGAGACCTAAGTACTAGGCTTCAGCTCCTAAAAATTCTGCCATCTTCCAATAAAGCCATGGACCTTTAGGGGACATTCAAGATCTGAGTTAGAGCGAGGAGAAACCCTAAGAAAGGGAGTGTGGAGAAACAGTTGCCTTTTTTCTGAAGAAAAGTTCATTATTTTACATTTACAAGACATCAGGGTCTGGACTGTTTTTACAGGACTCATGTTATAAAGATGGAAATCACTGGATTTAGGGCTGGAGGAATGGCTCAGCAGTTAAAGCACTTACCTAGCAAGTGTTAAGTGCCTGAGTTCGATTCCCCAGCACCACATAAGTCTGGCACTGTGGTGCACAACTCATCCCAGTGCTCGGGAGGCTGAGACAGGACAAATGCTATGAGTCCAAGGCCAGCCTGAGCTACATAGGAAGTTCAGGACCATCTTGGGCTAGAGTGAGACCTTGTCTCAAAAAAAAAAAAAAAATCGCTGGATTTGTATAGGAATTAGCATGGTCTTTGTGGAATATTTTATAGAGAATACCTGTAGAGATATTCATAAGTTTTAGTTTTCAAAAGAGAAAGATACTTGATTTCAATGCTTATTTTATCTATGATTCTCACCATCATCAAACGAAAAGCAAATTTATATGGGAAATTGTATCTGGAAAAAGAAAGAGAAGCAGGAATTTATCAACCCTAGAAAGAAAAGGAATGACCAATAAAAAATATGTTGTTTGGGAAATATCAAATATCAATCTTGCTGGATTCACAGACTTGTCAAGAATCAACATCATATTCAGGTACATGTATGTATATGTGTGTGAATGGGTGAGTACATGTATGTTTCACATATTTAGGCATATGCCATATGCATTATATATATATATATATATCAATAATTAGATATGCCTTTTAAATAGCAATGATTATTGAGATAAACATTAATGTTTCAGTGTTTAACTTCTTAATTTTTCTGGTATGTATGAAGAGTGAGAAGGAATTGTTAACATACTATTTTAGTCTCAATATTTTCCTCATTTTTTTCTCACTTTAGCAGAATTTGCTTAAAGATAATGTTTCTTGCAGGCTTTTCTACCATCTGAGAAGACTTCTACAATCAGAGGTGCTAGACTCAGCAGGCAGTCCTCAGGACAATCACTGCCATGACGGGGGCGTGGAGGGGACAGCTTCTTAACCTCAAGCTAAGGCTTATATGTTGCCACCTGAGGGAGACTGGAGGATTTACTAAAGTCAAATTTCCCATGATGCACCTTGAATTGGCACTGGGACCGGAAAGCAGGGCCAAGTTCACAGTATCTATAAAAATGTATCAGTGGAAAACATTCTGTTTTGTCATATCTGTTTGGGGTATCACTGAAAATAAATGTAGATTTTTAATCCCCCATTTGACCCTTCTACTACAATTTAACTTCACTGAAAGCCTAACCCTACCAGACTGAATGGGCACCTCAACTCAGACACCTCACAAATTAGGCCAACTCAGTGCCTTTTGACTCATTTTCTTTGTTTTCAAAAGACAAGCCCTTCAGCTCCAGCTGCACAGATTATCAGCTAAGGCCAAGCTGTGCGGACTGATGAGCCCTGCTCTGTTAGGTCCCTTGGACTCAGACAACCCTGGCTGTGTGAGAATTCACAGGCTAACTCCGTCCCCTGTGCTAAAGGGGAAACCAGAGGAAGAGTTTCTGAATAAAGAACATTTGTTGAATTTTTTAAAACAAATTTTCAGGCACTGAATCCTTGTTGATAAATAAATTCTATCTAGCAAAGCATTCCCTTCACTTTCTGTTAGCACAATTCTGTCCTAGAAATCAGAGCAGAAGGGTTTGCAGCAGGCAGGCCACACCAGGGCTGTTTTAAACATTAATTTTTGCCTACTGAGGCATACTGTATGTGGGAGCTTGAAATAGAAGATAAATTCTCTAACTAATGAAAATTGTGCAAACTCAAACTCACCCCTAAAAATAAAATAACTTTCTAAACAAATCATCTAAATGGGCCAATGATCACTTTAATTTTTCTAACATTTAATATTCTGCTCAAAGAGGACATGATTATCTGTGATTATATCTGGGCACAAAATTACAGAAGGCATTTTTTTCATACTTTTCTCTATTTTAATCAAAAAACAATGCATGCATTTTTCCAAGTTAGAGTTTCTTTTAATTTTGAACTTGGGGGTGAATTTTATTTATTTCTTTTTATTTTCACTGTGGCTCACTTTCCCAAAACCCACTGCCTCAAGCTGTCCTTCAGTCTGAGAAAGGTCTCAAAAGTTTCCTGAGCCAGCCAGATTTTCAATGCCACCAGTTGAGATACACAGACTGACTTTATTGCCTCGTCTAGCTGTAATTTAAGAGAGACCTCAAATATGTTGAATCAGATACCCAGGGGCAACTCAGGAAGGAAGAGACTCCTCCAGTTTATTGCACTCTCTGGAAGATGGCAGGATGACTGAGCACAGCCAGGATACACCAAGGGCGACACTTTTATACAAGGATTGGCAATTTAATTTGTCTTTGCATCTTATGAATTGCAGGCAGAGATGTATTTGCAGGGAAATACATGGGCATTTTTGAAAGCGATTAATTAAGCATGCAATTTATATGAAAACAATTTACTGCGGGACATTATCAGGGCACCCAAAATGCACATGCAATTTCCTTGCCTTCTAATTTGTGGACATAATTTATTTTGATTGTGTAATTAGGAAAGAAGACCTTTATTAATTTTGGTGCAAGTCTAAAGAACCAAGACCAATTTAACAGTGAAAGTGTCTGCTTTAATGTAAAAGAGGAAGGCGTAGCTTTGGGCTTCTGCCTAGAGGATAAGCTTTCTGAATCCAAAGACATGGAATTATGTCTGTTTCTGCTCCCAATTCTCTTCAACAAGTCATTTACTACTTTAGGTTCACTTTTTACTTTTATAAAATGGAGCTAAAAATAAGAAAAACAACACTCCTTCCAGATTGGCAGATTATGGAAGACTGTAGGGTGTGTTCTAGTTCATTTGTCTCTCTAGTAGGCTACCTATCACCTCTCCCAGTGGGTCTCCTTAAAGATAAATGCAATTTCAACAAAGCCTCTTCACCTGATGACTCCTTTCTCTCAGGATTATAGTTGCCAAGAATGAAAAAGTCCTGATATTGATTTTTGTTTTCTGGGAAGCAAAGCATTTGCATTAAAATGGAGCCTATAACATCACTGGCCCAATTCTATAATAAAGCAAAAGATAAAAATTAAAAAATGCAAATAATTAAAATCCTACTAGTTATTTTCAAACCATGAAGCTCCAAAGGGCTAGTTCTTTTGGCGGGGGGGTGGGGGGGGGGGTCGGGGGTCAAATCACCAACAGAAAGGTCTTTTGGAAGCCTGCCAATAGCTTCAAGAAAAACTCATTGGCTACTGGTCCCCATCCTTTCCGTTCACACTCATGGAAAACAGAAAACAGAAAATAATGAAGGGAAGTCACATTTTCCTTTCCTATGTTTTGTCCGACCATGGCCATAGTAGCTCCATAAACTAGATATATTTATTCCCATTCTAACAGATGAGAAACTGGGCCTCGGAAAGTTTAGTTCTACCTGGAGCCCATGTTATGGTCACTGGACCAACTGAGTTCTAGAACCTAAAGAGGTTGTTTTCCTTCCTGTAGCCTTCCCTTTGGGTAGTTTAAAATGACACTTTGCCAATTACTAAGTCCAAAAAAAAAAAAAAAATCAAAGTATGTGTTTGTTCTAAGTTTGCTGAAAATCACTGTCTTCACTGTTCAGTGATGTATCAGTCTGTGACATTTTTTTTCAGTAGCACTTGTTTCCATAATACATTCTCAACAATTATTTACAAACTTTGCCAGGATGGTCTTATGCAATAAAATAACATTACCTTTCATGTGCAAATTACAATGCTACCAAATTCCCACTTTTCCAAATAGGCAAAAAATTTAAATACTTTACATTCCCATAAAGAAACTCTCTTTTGATATAATCAACATTCCCAAATAGGCTCACTCAGTCCACAGATTTAGTCCAGATCCTTGTGTTTTAAGAATGGAGGTGAATGGTTCAAGTGAACCAAAGAGAAACTTCACTCTCTGCCTGTGTTGACAATCTTATCCATCAAATCAGAAGGCTGCCACTGTGAAGCGACACATTTGTTCACTGAGACAGGCACTAGAACAATCTGGGAATCAGAAGCAACGCCCTTTTTCAACCACCATTGCTGTGATTGCTAAGAGCTGTTATGTCACCACCGAAATCAAAGACATTCCAGAGCCTGACGACACATGCCATGCTATTTGCTACAGTGGTTCCTTGTACTTCACTGCCAGGTTCAATCATGGATGCCCTTACCCCAACACAACCTGGGGGTCCATTTCTGGAATTCTTACCTCTTTCAGCTCCTCCTTTTTTTTCCTCCAGAGACTGGTCACATTCTGTCTCAGTCTGCAGTCTGTAGCAGCAGCGAATGCACCAACAGTCTTTTCTCTGTGCTGTCTGGGGGCAACTCATTCACTCTTCTCTCTTCTTTAGGGTGATTTCCTCTCAGAGCTTCCCTGTTCTGTCATTTAGGAAAGCTTTATCCCAGCTCTCATGACATCAAAAGGCCCTTGGAAAATCTTGTAAATCTGTGGAACAATAAAAATGAACTTTTGCCAGACACCAAAATGGCTCTTTCCAAAAGAAAGTAAATTGGTCCAAGTGTGAATACACTTCTCTAGAGTAAGAAAATTGCATACACATTTAACATGACTGTTGACCTAGTTAGCAGAGGTTCAGTAAGTAGAGCTAAAATCCAGTCTGCTGGGTCATGCTGTATGTAAGTCTTCTCTTGTCAATATGTGCTACTTTGAGCACATATTCGTGGGAATATGAGATGTGTTTCCACTTCTTCTAAGGTAACGTGGTACAATACAAATGATTATCCTGGTAACAATAATAATATCACAAGATTCAGTGCTTGCCAACTGTTACACAGTACTAGATGATGTGTTTATATTATCTCCAAAATTACCTTACAAATAGGCATTTCTGTCATATTTACATTACAGATTAGAGGACAATCTCAGGTAGGTTAAGTGGCAAACTGATATACGGTTTTGAGCCCACATATGTCTGACTCAGATTGTTTTGTTACACATTTGTGGGTTTTGAGTCAGAAATAGTCAATCTGGATAAAAATTATATTCTATCCTTAGATCTGGAAAGTGCTAGCTACATGACCTTTGATGAAATATATTCCCTATGTTCATCAATTTTCTTTACACATGGAACTAACAATGACCATTTTCCAGGGTTTTGTGAGGGGAAAAAAAAAAACATGCAATAATGTGAACAGACCTGTCTAGACCATAAAATGTGCAAAACATGAGTTATATTTTCAATTTGTCTCTTAGTAACCAGGGCAGCAACATGATGAAAATAGACCCTGGAAATTGTGACAGTTTTTGGTCATCATTTTGATTACAAAGATTGCCTTCATGCCCTGACAACTTGATGAACCAGGACTAAGACGCTTCCACCACACCTAAACCATTATAGTGGACCTCTATCATGTATGGCTGCCAGAACTTTCTAAAATTCTCTACATGTGAATCCCATCTTCTCAACAAGAATCAAAACAACAACCAAGAGCTATTTTCTTATTTTTTATGTTATTTAGAAAACAGACTTGTGATTTAGGCGCCGGCCTTGAGATGCACTCATATGGTGATATGTCTATATTACTGATGCTGGTGGTGAATTTCCGCAGTTTTGGTGGTGTCAGTAGCTTCTTGTTCATGGCAAAAGCTTCATCGTGGGTGACAAGAACACTCTGATGAGAACAAACCTGGGAATCAGATTGGGGGTGCCTGTAGCCCTTTTGTGCCCAAATGTGCAGTGTGATTTTGAAATGTAAGCCTGGGCAACATACTGTTACTCAGCATCCCAATGATCATCTGTGCTTTCTAATATTCACAAATAAATTCATATCTGCTTAAACTTCCAATGTGTAGATTGTAACTAAGAACTAAAGCAACACTTATCATTTACAGTTTCTTCTCTATTAATTATGCAGAGGGGTATTTGTTTAAAAACTAACATGTGCACTTTGAATGGAAAGATCAGAGAAGCTTTCCAAAGGAATTCTCTGGCAGGAGTAAGGTCTATGATAATCACGATGAAGATGACAGAAGTTACCTACTACATCCCAGCCAGCAAACAGGCCAAAGACCCTGGTTGTTTGTTTTACGTCTTTCTCTAAAGTAATATGATCAACTTGAAAGATATGGTAAGTAACATTATAATTCCAAAGCTAAGGAATCTGAAGTCTGAACAGTTAAAACTACAAAATAATGGTCAGTACTAAAACCAGTCTTCAAAAAAAGCCATTCCCAAAGCACACAATCTCACATTTATAACACTCTTTGATGCACTGTGAATTAGGCCCACAAATCTCCAGGCTCCTGACAATCAGTTTCCCTACCAAGAATAGGACAGAAATCACCTTTTCTAAGAGTTCTATCTGCTGTTCTTTAAAAGCTCTCAGAATACTATCTGTCATGGCTTGGATCTGGAGTGTCCCTCCACAGACTCACATGGTTATGAGGTACTGTTGGGAGGTGGGCCTGGCTAGAAGGGGCTGATGCTTGAGGCTTGATCTGAAGGGGAGTGTGCTGGCTCTGCCCTTTCTCTCAGACTTAATTCTGCCATGCTGCTGAGAATCTAAGCCTCCCAGAGTACCAGCTTCATCTCTGGATCCAGCTACAGCCCCACCATGTGATTTTACCATTTTCCAGCCACCCATGAATAGACTGTGATTTTTCTAAAACTATAAGCTAAAATAAATCTTTCCTCCCTAACGTTGTGCATGCTAGGTACTGAGGTACAGCAAAAATAAAGTCACTATGACAAGAGCTCTAGATGGATTTTGGTATCTATGTAATATATTTTTCATAAGCAGGTTTATTTAATTTAAAAGAATAAAGATTGACTTTCCTATTACTTGTTGTAGTGGTTTTATGTATTTAGATTGCAAACTACTCAAAGAGCCAATTCTACGTAATGAAAGATAAGTGGCATCTATTTAAGGACCAAAGCATTCAGATTTCAAAGAATTGTCAGTGTTACTGTTAAATAATACTACACTTGAGTTTTTTTAATTTTGAGAACAAATAGAATAAAATAGTCAAAAGTTTTTCTTTGTTTCACCATCCAAAAATACCAGACAAAATTGAAAGTGTTAATCTCCTCATGTGGCTTGGATCCCTCAGTCAAGGGAGAAGAGACTCAGGTGGAGTTCAGCCATGGGTCCATAATAAGTATAAGTCTCCAAGTCAGGTGTTTCAATTTTATTACACTCACTTCTTGAGGAAAAAAACAGTATAAGAAAATTCGCCCAAGTCAAACAAGATGTCGTGGGGAAACTAAACCACCCATTCCACACGCATAATCATTCTGACAAGAGCCTCAAAATAGGTCAGTCATTTCTTACTGTCTAAGAATCTATTAATCTATGAATAGCAGCCTGAAGAGAGGAACACAAAATGCGTTACATTAACGTGTAGTATTTTCATGATTCTGAGATGCCACTGATTATCTGATATTCTGTTATATTATTAATCACTTCTCAAAGAAAAATATAAAAAATTGTTTCAAATAAACATGATGCTTTTATGTATCCCAATTTCTTCACAATACAATCTCAGAAAAACATTTTCTCTTAGACTCCAGAATATATAATAACTAGTACTGCATTTATTCCTCAATTTGAGGATTTATTTGAGATTTCTTACTGGGGATTTCAGTTTTTCTGGAAAAGTTTTATTAACACTGTAAAGATGTATAAGTGAAACAAACTATATATATATATACACACACACACATACATACATATATAAATTCAGGATCCAGATGAATTTCTTAAAGAGGTCTACCCACACCAGAAGGGGACCTAGAAGAGGACTTACTGAAAAAAGCTGAAACATTGGTCATTTCTCATGTTCTCTTTATTCTTTTCTGAGAATTAAGACTGAGTGATATATAACCAAATGAAGTATCAAACCAGAAAGGTAGATTGTTATTGAAAGGATGTACAGAGGTGTCTCATAAAATCCAAAAGCAAAAACATAAGCAGTCTTAATAAAAGTAAAATCTAGCAACTAAAATATTGGAGAATGTGAAGAATCACCATGTGTTTCTTATCTTGGTCCCCTCCTGCAGAGCATCTTGTTTCTTATCTCTTTTGAAAACAGGCTTTTTTCTTTCTCATGGAGCGGCAGGCCTAGGCCAGAATCCTAGAGTTCACTTCTTTATGTTTAAGTTCTGCTGTTAGTAAGAAATTGATTTAGATTGCCTAACCTAACTCAAATGTCTTCCGGGGAAGTAAAGGAAGTTAGACCATTTACAAACATGCCTTCCAATGGACACAGACATTCTTGTGATATCTTAGCAGTTTCAGTAAGTTTTCTGTCAGGTATTATTGTCACGGGAAATGTTGTCACTCTTATGGAGAAAATTCATTGTGTGCTTGTTTGGAGTGTTTAACTCTCAGAAAACAATCTTATTTCAAGATCCACAGAAGATGTCTTATTTACCTGTCAAAATTTAAAATGCGGCCCATTTGTGCTATGTTGAACATTTCAGACCCTCCAAGCTTTACCATTCAAGCTTCTGATGATTGATACTCTGTAGCTAAGAGTCAAAGAAAATTAGCCTCACATCATCAGACTGTGCCAGCCTTTTGGAACCCCTCATGCTCTGACTAGCATCAGTCAGAAAGTGAGCCTTTTCTGAGGAGCTTACCTCCTTGCCATGTGCCGCTGACTACTGAATACAATGACTACCTTGGCAGCATTAGAATCTGAAAGATGAGACAAAATGAGATAGGGTATAACTCCTAGGACAGCAACACCATCTGTGAATCGCTCTAGGTTTTTCTGCTGTTCACAAGAGATCAGTGAGATGGCACAGTTAGGAAAATCAAATGAGTTTCTATGTAAATGGCATCTGCAATAGCAGAGATAAAAATAATTTCTGTTATAGAAATCTCACAGGTGAAAGCGCTATGCCAGTGACTGGAAAGGAGAACCCTGAGGTCAGGGATAAGACGGCCAAAAAAGGAACAGGAAAATAAGCCAGAAGGCCAGGTGTGGCCAACATTCATGCATTCAGTTTTCAAATAAAAGACATATTTGTTTCATGTATGCATGCATGTAATCTTAATGTATTTCCTTAACAAACCTGACCATTCATATCCCAGAAGACAAATGACTTCAAGTCACCTTCTGGCCAGGGGTTCCACTTTAGCTGCCTTACTATGTTTGTGTGCTGCACACTATTTACGGAATCATTCAACATTTTTGCACTTTTATCTATTATTTTATAAACAAAGATAAAAATATTAACTAATCCTAGGGATAAAATACACATAACTTGGCTAAGAAGAGGGAACTCACCACACTGCTGTCATGAACACTCACTAACCTAAAATGAATTCCTATTGGACACAAGACAACTGTGTGTTCAGTTGCAAAGAAAAATAGCAAAAAGAAAGAGTATTTCACTCATGTTAGGAATATAATGGCATAATGATGGCAATCATATTCAGAAGAAGTCAAGGCGTAATCAGAATGTTTAAAATATTTTTGCTGTTTATGGCTAAGATTCTCCTATAAAGCTCATCTATTGTCCAACATTCATGTGTTTCTCCTCACGTGTTTTCAACTAGAAATTAGACATGAAAGATATTTTTCCAGTGCTTTTTGAAAAGACAAAAACAAATCTTCAAAATAGCCAGAGGCTCTGTAACTGTATTTCAGATAGCAAGAAGGAAACTGAAATACAGGCTAACCATGCCCAAACTTTCTGCTCCACTCTGTTAGTACAGCCCTGATGAAAATGAGGACAGTGAAGGCAAGTGTCTACGTCAGAGGATAGGCTCCCCATAACAGCAGGGACCTGATTGTGTTAACAAAGGTTGCACACAATCTTCGCCATCCCAGTAGCCAGATTGCACTGTCTCCTGAAGGTGTGCTCGTGCCAGGAAGCCTAAGTCAAACTGTGAGCTTGTTGTGAAGAGCTGGCCTCCTAGCCATGTTTCATTAATTAATGAGTGGTGCCTTGGCATCAGAATCTGAAAGTTGAGAGAGAATGAGATAGAGTAGAAATCCTAGAACCAGCATTACCATCTGTCTGAGGTCTGGTTTTATACTTCCCAATTAACAAAATCAAGTTAGCGCATCTCAACATTTATTTATTTAAGGAAAAGCATAGCTTTACCACAAATGGCTGTTGTAAAACTCTAAGATAAGTCTGAGAAATGAAGGGTCAGTGAGGTCAGGCAAAATTAGAACGTGGATGTTCCCAGATTCAGGGGTACCTCTTGCTTTAGTTTGGGTGATTTTTTAAAAAAGAGAGTTCTGATGTTATATTCTAAGCCACTTATTGCACAGAAATCACAACAGCTTACAATTGTTATCATTACTTAACACTTGAACAATGTATTACCACACCAAGGATTGTAGAAGGCATGGAGAAGTGAGCTCCTACATATGACTAGAGTGGAATATAAATTAGTAATAGCAAAGTAGAATAGTTTGGTAGTATTTACCTGATGGTATACTCTAAAAAAGTGAAAATGAATAAACTAGAGCTACATCTATTGCCATGAATAGATCTCAGATATCGAATGGTGCAGAAAGGCACATATAAACCCATTTTAGCTAAAGCTTAAGACATGCAGAACAGCAACATATTTTTTAGTAGATACAGATGTATGGAAATAAAGATGAACACTATGAAAGGGAAGAAATAAACCAACTTCAAGACAGTGGTTGGCTTAGTGAAAGAAGGGAGAGAAATGAGACAAAAAAAGCGTCAGAGAAGAGTTACAGCTCATTGTATAATTGTTTTATTTCTTAAGAAATAAAAATCTCAAGCAATCTCTTAGCTTAAACTGACTGAAGGCAGATTGAGAACACATATTTACTCTCAGTCCCTCGCAATCCCTCTAAAATAAAATAAATGTATTTGTAAGGCATAAATCTCAGGGAGAAATATATTTGAGAAGAACACAACAGAAAAAAAATCGGTAGCTGGAAAGCAGATGGGATTTTCTGACTTCAAAGAATTGAGAAAAGAGAATCTGGTGCTGACAGTGGGAAGGCAGAAAAACAGCTTGATTTTCTCTGCAGGCCCCTAAAAAGTTTAGAAACTGGCAACACAAAGTGTTGGAAGTGCAGGTGAAGGGGGTAAAACAGAAGGATAGGCTGAAAGTTTGTATAAAAGGCAATTAGATCGCAGATTCCCTGTTCCTTCTGAGTATCTTGGTAGCATCCCTCCTTGCCTCGCTTGATAAGTAAAAGTCGATTCCCTGAAAAAGGTAAAACAAAGGTTCTCTCACCTAGAAGACATCGTGCACAGGTGAAACTTTTTAAAACAGGGTTACAAGAGTTTTTATGCAATGAATTATGAAATCCACAGTCATCTTGTCTTTCCAGGCTGCTAGAATAATGACAGTGGCAAGTTTCCCCTCCACACCAGATACTGACAGAAATTTTTCCAGAATTTGACAATCTCAAGAGAAAAGATAAGATCATCACATGAGGGAAAGGGTCCTACCAAAACGAGCTGGAGCCAGGTATTCCCAAAGTGAGCTTCAGATCCACAGGCTCTTCGCAGAGGCCTGCCACCTGGCTGCAATGCTCTGCTGTGTAATATGACAGGAAACTAGAGGACACAAGACACCTGAGGAATGACCCCAGTTGGAAAGACAGAGATCAAAGCAAACACACAGGAAAAATAAAAACTAGAAGAAACAGGCTCTAAATAAGAAAACAAAGATCTTCATGTACATATATGCCTTATGCTCAGAGAAATGGAAGATGATGAATTCATTTCTAAAACAGAACAAGTTATCATTAGAAGACCTCTCTAGTTAGGATGTTGAATGGCCCCCAAAGTCTAATGTTAAGAGTTTGGTCTCCAGGGTGGCACTATTAGAAGGTGCTGTTGACTGAGTTAGGCCTTATGAGAGATTTTTAGGTGACTGAGGTTGTGCCCTTTGTGGGGACTATGGAGTCTGGTTTTACCTCTTGCTTTAGTTTGGGTGAATCTTGAAAAGACAGTTCTAATGTTATATTCTAAGCCATTTATTACACAAGGAACACAACAGATAACAATTGTTATAATCACTTAACATTTAAACAACACATTGCAACACCAAGTGTTGGAGGGGACTTGGAGAAGAGAGCTCCCATATATGTTTCTCTTCTGTTTCCTTGATCATTAAGCAATGTTTTCAATCTGCCATAAACTTTTTCCATTGTCTGATGCCTTATCAGAAGCCCAAAGAAATGGAGTGCTCAACCTTGGATTGGAACTAAAACCACCAAAAACAAACATTTTCTCTATAAATCAATTACCTTTTGTATTTTGTTGATAACCTTAAAACTAACTGACATAAGTTTATATAAACATGAAGAACAACTAGTAGCTTAGAAATTAAAAAAGAAAACCACTTTAAAACTTAATATAAAGGTAGGAAATTGAGGAAAAAAGATAAGGAAATTAGAGTTCCAGTCAACAATGTATAACTGCCAAATAATAAGAACCCCGGAAAGAAACAGAAAAGGGAAGAAAAAGTAATTGAATAAATTGCTTAGGGAGACTGCCTGGTACTGAACAACTTGGGAGCCTAGACTGGAAGAATAAGCAACCGCTTGGCGAAATGTATAGAAACATCACCATATAGAGACAAATCATTGAAAATTTTTAGACCAACAGGTTCAAAAATATCCTACAAGTTCCCAGAAAAGAAAGAGAGATGAGCGGATATCATATACAAAGATCAGAAGTCAAAACTTCAGTCTGTGAAAGGGGCACTACTCCAGCTAACTTTGCTGGATGTGTAACCTGCACACTGGGACTTCGAAAGTAGATTTTTTTTTTTCTTTAGAGATAAACAGTCTACACAATACTACCCCCCTCTCTGCTCAACCTAGATGAATGAACAAAATATGCAGAGGCACTAGGAGGTCAAAGTCCAGTTTTATTTGCACAACCAAAGGGTACAGAGGTACAGGTCCAAGAGAGATGAGATAAGCTGGGCACGCCTGTTGTCTCTACTATCTATTGTACTTTTTCACCTCACTGTTCCTTGCCTTAAAATATCTAAAGTACTTGTACAAGGTGAGATGGCAAATTGAGGCAAATAGGTCCTCCATCTCCTTGAAGATAGTTTCAAATAAATTTGATTTTCCTTTTTGCCTTTCTTTGATTTGGTCAGCAGTGAGCAAATGAACTGGAGCATACGGACATTACTGGCCAGTAATACAAAGGGCCAGACAGGATGTCTTTTAGGCTTCTTAGGGCAGCTTTTATAGATGGCATATTCTGTGGGGGGAGGATATTTGTTTACTTCTGTTTTGGGGAGAATTGGGTTTGTTTTCACAATCCTTACTTATATATAAAACCCATTTTTAGATCATGGGTCATTATGATTTGGGCCTGGAACATGCCACAGACACCTCATGTTGGGCAGGTGACTCAATCACGGGGGTTAATCCATGAATTTCCTATGCTACTAAGAGGTGGGGTCTGGTTAAAAGGGGCAGAGTATGGGGCCTGACCGGGAAGGAGTGGATCACTGGCATGACTTGGAAAGACATACCTCCCTTCCTAGCTCTGCCCTTAGCACTCTCTGCTTCCTGTCTTGCCATGTCATGAACAGCTTTTCTTTGACTAGGCCCTCCACTATGCCATCCCACCACATCAGGATACCCTGAATGGGCTGAAATCATGAACTAAAATAAACCTCTTCCCCCTTGTTGTAGGTGTTTGGCTATGTGTCTCAGTGATAGGAAAATAACTAAGCCATGGGCCATACAAAAATAGATCATTAGACTGCAGTTCGTTGACTTTAACTACTCAACAGCAGCACTATAAGCAAAGTGCCAAATAAACAACTCATTTAGGAATTGGAAGAGTATTTTCAACCTAGAATTCTATGTCTAGCCAAACTACTGATTAAGCTCACAACAGAAAGAGATATTATTCATCAATTTCTGATAAAAATTTAAAATCTCAGAAACTTGCTTCACTAATTTTACCCTATTTTCCTCTAATATGTTTTATTCATCTGTTATTATATAATCCAGCTGGTTAGAGTCCTCCAGATCACAAGAAAGAAATATGCACAGATTCTTCACAACAGGAAGTTGTTCTAGAAATAAATAGGAACATAAGGAAGAAGAAGGTGCCTCATCAGCACAGTCACCCATATATTGAATATTTGTCATATTTCGGCCATCAAACATCTGAAATGCATCCTGTATTTGGAAGACTTTTCTCTTTAGGAAACTCAGCAGAGCACAGAACCTGCTTCTACCACATTCCAAAAACACCACATACGTTCCCAAAAAACCTTGTGCAGATTCTGGCTACAAAATCTTCTATAATGGCCGATACCCTTTGAATGCAATCCTTTCCTTGTAAATAAGCAAGAATTCGTTTTCGTTGCGTGCACTTCAGAAACCTGACTTACTGGGTTCTAGAAATTAGAAGTTGAGGTCATTCTGCACATAAATGTAGCATAGGCTGATTGAAGGATGGAGGATGAGAGGAGCAGGATAAAAGGAACTGAAGACCCTTTTTTCTGAAAGATCACTTGATCTTTTTATATAGACTAAAATTGAGTGTTTAAATGTTTCTCTGATGTACTTTGCAGCATATAAAATGCATCCAGTGAAACTAAAACTCTGATGTACTTTGGGACATATAAAATGTATTCAATGAAATTTTAAATATTGGGAGGACTGGAGATGTAGCTCAAACATAAAACATGTGCCTAGCATGCATACGGCCCTTGATTCAATCCCTAACAGACACAAATACACACATACACAAACACATACACATACATAAAATTTCTGGAATACATCATGTTTTGGCAATTTCTTGCAGCTTTCAGTAAGATTCTATAATAAGAAAATGGCAAGAGTAGTGTCAGGATTAAAAATATACAGTAAAGAAAATAAAGGCTCTTTCAGTAGACTGAAAGTCCAGTAATCTCGAGGCTTTTAAATTTGAAGAAACTAAAATCCCTACCAAAATCCAAGGGTGACCTACTGGTATGGAGACAGGAACTTACTAGATGTAAAGACTGAAGCTACAAACAGGCTTAACCACTGGGGCCCCACCTCATCAAACATCCTATTTTCTCTATACAAAACAGCCAAGGGCAAAGAACTGAATTGAAATGGGACCTCCTCAGCAGAGGTCATTGTTTTGAATTATTTCAAGGTGAAGCTCATCAAACTGATTATCACAAAGAGAGCAGGTCAGAGTGCAAGTGAACTCAAGGCATCAGACTGATAAAAATCGGTGCCACCTTCATTTTCTGTTTCATTTTCTCTTCCCCAAAGTTTGCCTGTGTTTTTTGCTCCTATTAAGTTTCTTCTTTCTCACCACAAATGGACTTCAACCACATCCAAGAAAGTGAGGCAAAATTTTCCATTATTTTCTTCTTACAACATCAGTTATTCTTCCACTTAATATTCCAAAACAATCCTGGGACCATTGGCTCCGTTTGGGCCACACCCAGATACTCATACCTAGGATGATTCATTTTATCCCAAAAATCTAGAAGCTACCATGGCTTCAACTTGTGAAGATGATGGGAAGGCAAGAGAGGCTGTTACCTAAATGGAGAATGTTAAAACAGTATCAGATGGCCCATTCCATTTTGAGAACAACTCTGGGGCAGGTAGTCCTATTTTAGAGAAGGAGGCAAAGGAGTTACATTTTTATTTCTATACTGTAAAGAGAACTCTACATTTGAAGAAGTCAAACTGCTCATGAACACAGAGTCAGTAAGATAAAAGCCTGGACTCTGATCCAAAGCCATACAATGCTAAAGCTTCCTAATTCTCTACATTACAAAGTACTCTACTGTTGCAGGTTTCAAACTTGTATTCCAATAAATGGTGATAGAAGTCTACTCTCACTAAGGCCAAGTTTTCCCCTAATTGTTTTTGTTCTTATTTAATATTCAACAAAAAGGAGGAACTATCTAGTTAAATTGAACATATAAGAAGGCATAAAAGAGAAGGAAAATGAAAGGTAGAAATGTATAGTACTGAAATAAAACATTTTTAGGGTTAAACATATAGATACCTAAAAAGATGTTCAACATCTCCAGCCATAAGAGATGCAAATCAAAACAACACTAAGATACTATCTCACCCCAGAGAGAATGGCCTATATCAACAAGTCAAATAGTAATCAGTGCTGGCGATGCTGTGGGGAGAAAGGAACCCTCCTGCACTGCTGATGGGAATGTAAATTTGTACAAACACTTTGGAAAGCAGTATGGAGATCTCTCAAAAGACTAGAAATAAATATCACCTTCGATTCAGCAAAAACCCCCTCCTGGGAATATACCCAAAAGAGGCCAAACAACACATAAGAGAGATATATGTATACCCATGTTCACAGCAGCACAACTAACAATAGCTAAAATATGGAAGTCACCAAAATACCCATCAATAGACCAATGGATACACAAACTGTGATATTTATACACAATGGAATACTGTGCATCTATAAAGTCCAGCAGCGTGGAGGCTTTTGCAGGCAAATGGAAGAAGCTTGAAAACATCATGCTTAGTGAAGTAAGTCAGAAGCAGAAGGGGAAACATCGAATGGTCTCTCCCAGATCACAACTCTTATGGAACTTAAAATGAAAAACAAAGTGAAACAGGGGGGTAGGGCGGGGAGGGAGGAAGGGGTGGGTAGGGAGAGGCACAAAAGGAGAGTGAGAAAGTCCTTGTCAACTTGACAAGATATGTGCACAAAATGCTAAACTTCATTGCAAACCTTAAATTTTGCACTTATACATATCAATAAAATGGGGGAAAAAACATATAGCTGAATGGTAAAGTACTTGCCTAGGGTATACAGGATCCTGGTTCAAGCCTTGGCAATGTAAGCATATAAAGCTTTATGAAAGAATGACATATGAAATAATAGTATTTACTGAGTGTCTACTATATACTAGGTCCTATTCTATATATCTTATGTGTATCAATTCACTTAGATTTCAGAATATAATTTTTCATATTAGAAGCTTTTATGAAAAAAATATTCAATTCTATTCTCCTCCCTGTCTCTGAACCTTCAGTATTTCTTGGTCAAACTGTGTTTTTCTTATATGGTATTAAAAATCATAGCAGATGATCAGCTGAGGCAATCCTCAGAATCTTTCAGGAATGCAGAACCCCAAGTATCCTGCTGCTCATGAGCTCCATCATCTCAGCCTCTGGGCATCTGCTGTGGCCCAACTGCTGCCTCACTGCCTCACGCTGAAGGCTTTGCTCTCCATACAGATCACATGACCTCCCTCTCTCCCCACACTCCCACTGCCAGCTTCCCAGGACCTGCCATTGTTCTGAGTAGTCACTTCTCTTTCAAAGTCACCCTCAGCTGTAAATCGTCGTCCACTCACTCCACCCCTTCCTGGCTTACTCCACCTTCCTCAAGGGCTGCTGGACTTCTCGCTACTCTGTCTCAGGTTGGAAGGCTCCCCTCATTTATCCTTGATTTTTCCCTATTTCTGTCCTACAAGTTCCCAGAAAAGAAAGAGAGATGAGAGGATATCATATACAAAGATCAGAAGTCAAAACTTCAGTCTGTGAAAGGGGCACTACTCCAGCTAACTTTGCTGGATGTGTAACCTGCACACTGGGACTTCAAAAGTAGATTTTTTTTCTTTAGAGATAAGCACTCTACCTTTGTCTTTACCTTTGTCATCTGTGTGCATGCTCTGCTAGGGATATTTGCTGTCATCCAGAATGTGCATTCTGCTCTTCAAAGCTGCAACTCTACCCTTTACCTTAAAGACTTTTTATACTCTTCTTATGAAATGTCATCACACGGACGGTCAGAAACAGGATCGGAGCTCCTCCTCCAACTTTATAACACCTCAGTGTTCACATCTTCATTTTCAAACAAGAAATTGCTTACATTCACGTATATCTGCCAGATCTCCAAACTTCTGAGAAACTAACTTTAGCAATCACTGGCGCCCTTCTAAAACATTAAATACTTTACTTTTCAATAAATTACTCTTCTCTTTTCAAAATATAAATCCTCTTAATCCCATTTTTTACAAGTTATGACTCAGATTATTACAGTAAGTTTTCAACATAAATACTCTACCCTATTACTCTATGCTAGTACATTATACTCTAAATGTTTAAATACATAGACAATTTACTGTTATTCTCAAGTCTATTATCTTTCCTGAACTATAATGAAGAAAACACCTTTGCAGTATCACGTTTTGTGTTACATTTTTTTCATATAATTTTGGGGAAATATAAACTCTCTAGTCAATATTTTCTTCTCTATAATTGATGTTCTTGATCATATATATTCCAACTTGGCTATAATATGACCTATCAATAATTGACCCATACCAAAAAAGCCTGGACTTCAGCCATTCGCCAGATACTAATTTCCTTTGTCGATATCTAGTTTCACTTCTTATCTGCAGACAGAATCTAGTATGGATCCTTTATGTTCTGTTTGATATATTTCTATGTCAACTGCTTTGCCTTATGATAATTTTCCCACTGTGGAAGAATCCTTCAACCCACTCTCAGAAATCGTTCTTCTCTTTTCTTTCTGTTACAAAAGTAAAGGATGCAGGACTGGGGGTGAAGGCAAGGACAGTCCTGGTTGGTCTTTGAAGCTCTGTTTTACGTGCTATCTCCCCCCTCCCCCTTTTTTTTAATCTCACACTCCTTCCTGGAACATGAAGTTCAGATTTAATAACCTGGGGCTTAATTCTACTTAGAATGAAACTAATTGACTGAATGTCCTAGGTTGTCAGTCAAGGCTCTAGGCTCACACAACATTTTGCATCTGGAATTTATACAGGACACAAAAAGATAAAGCAGAACAAGAATCCCTTTCTATTTAAGGCTCAACTTATTAGAATAGGATTGAGGACCAATGGTGATTCAGACAGAACCCATCTGTGAGAAAGCCTTGAGGGGGAAATTCCTCCTGAGGAAAGGAAGCAGTCTCTGCTCAAGCTACTATCTGGAGGAAAGGCTGGTTCTCCTGCAGTGTTCTTAAAGCAAAGGGCCTTGATTACAAACACCAGAAATTTAAGGGACTTGACAGAGACAGGAGCAAAGATAAACTGGGGTAATCTGCTCAGATTTTCTGGTTCTGTGGCCCCTGGGCTGAAGAAACACCTAAAAGTTCTTGGACTTAACATGTTTCCCACAGATAAGCACACGGGATTCAATGCTTCTTCTTTATATTTTAAGGACACTTTATTTTGTATTCTATACTCTTTTTTTGAAAGTGAATCAGAAATACATACATACAACTGAATATTTCATAACCCCACTTCAGGCCAATCATGGTGATCTTTTGAGAAACTCATCCCTCAGAGGCCCTAGCATTCTAAATGGCCTTGCAGAAGCTGTCACATGTAGCAGTGTGGAAAGTCACATAACCCATGTGAGTGAAGTGCCTTTGTTCCCTACACTGGCTAAAAGCCTGTGCTATAAAGCTATGAAAGGCCCTTAGCAGGTCATTAACGTCATCTATCCATTGCCAGAGTCCTCCTCAAACTTGTTAGGAAAAAAATGCTAAATTTATACGCTACATTTTTTACAACAGGCATCAAATCACACTATCCTCGACATGCACCCTCTAATCTTAAAGAAAATAAATAGATTGTTAAGACTTGCCTTAAAAAGATATACAGCTTATTTAGGTTATTAGTGCAAGTAATATTTCTACAGTATTCTCTCAACAACAAATCTTTCTTCTGATATATTCTGAACATAAACTTGACTTTTCTAAAATTAAATTTGTCTAAAACTTCAAATTTCATTAACTTTGGTTCATATATTTCTATTCCTCAGGTTCTGCACTACATTTTGAAAAAATTGTAAAGCAACTTTCCAATCCGATAAATACACATTTTCTGCCTCCAGCTCCCTCTTCTGGGCCCAAGTAGTCAGAGAGGAATCCTGCACTCCTCCTGCCTCTCCACCCGCTTTTTCTCATTATGCTGTCCTTGCTCCTATTTGTTATTTCTTCCACTTTGACCAAGTATTCTAGCCCACCCCTCTCTGATCTCCTTAAAAGTCCCTTACTCATCAGCTGGTGCGGGGCTCAGAGTATAACACCAGTACAATCAACTTTCCTCTATCAATTCTTACTGGGCTGTGCTTTGTGTTTTTCACTTCTTCCCCATTCATTTATATATATATATATATATATATATATATATATATATATATATATACACACACACACACACACACACACACACACACACATGTATATATGTATATGTATATATACATACATACATACATACATTAAAACACATAATGGTTACATTGAGCTTGAGTTCTTCATGCACATGTATATCATGCCAACATTACAATCCCTTCTCTTCCCCTCTTCGTGCTTTTCTATCTTTGCTAAATTCTGTAAAGTTCAGGAGCTTCTTCCCCATCTTGCTCTGTTCCTCTGCTTCTTACTCCTTTCTCCTCTCTCCTTGTTCACCGTCTATTCAGTTAGCCACAAATGACCTCATGGTAATTAATATTCTCCTCCATGGAGCATTTTAACATGGATTATTCACATACAGGTAAAGTTTTGGGCTATTATTCCAGTAAGGTTATTATCACCAAATTTTAGAAATAAAAAAATGTAAACACCCAACGTCTAAATAGCTTTTCTAAGCTCAAAAAGTTAGAAAATTTTCAGAGCTAGAGCCAAACTTAAGTCTATAAAATTCTAAACTATTATGTCACAAATATACCACTAGACATTGACATAAATGTGCTGTGGACTCTGCGGTTTAACACTACCACTTGTGACTGATCTTCTTGAAGATTGAGTTAGGCTGTGCTTAAATTGAAAATCATCTATTCTATTACCATAAAAGGAAGAGAACAGTTGAGGAAATTAAGCAACATAAGAGTAACAGAGGTTCTTAGAGAGTATCAGTCATGTTGGGGAGGTATCATGTTATTTTCCTAAGGATAAAGCATATAAATCTAATTACACATACACCTCCACCCCAAATATCTAATCATTCACCTGTTTACTTCTCATGCTCGTAAAGGAACCTACTAAGGTTCATGCAAATCACTACAAAGATGTAAACCAATGCTTGTATTAAGAAATGAACATATCCAACTTCTAAACAAAAATTTCTCACTGATGAGGGAAAGGTGGAGACATTTGTCCAGTAAGGGCAAAAGAAAGAATAAATATAACAAAAGGAACTCCACCATAACTTAGCCACTGGCACTGAGACCAGGCGGCACAAATGGAGTGAGTCAGCAGCTCCAGGGGAGGCCCAAACCAGAACACAGGGGAGGCCATTCACTCTGACAGACGATGAGTCAAGCGAGAAGGATCACAGTGTTCTGTAGACACAGGCCCGCGAGCAGATCTGCAGTGAGAGGGCAGGCGGAAGAGGGATGGTAAAATGCCCACTACCGAGCAGGTGGGCTCCTCCAAGGACACTTTTACTCAGGATTCAGGGGAAATCACATCAAAAATCAATTGAGAGAAGACTATATAAAAACATGGAGGGATCGCTAGATCAAATGGAATATTTATTTACATCCTTTTGAAGATTCTCCATATTGTTTTCCACAGTGGTTGTACTAAGTTACAGTCCCACCAGTGTAAAGGGGTTCTTCCCCGAATCCCAACCTCGCCAGCATCAATTGCTGTTGGATTTCTTGATATCTGCCTTTCTCACTGGATAAGATGGTATCTTAGTAATGTTTTGATTTGCATTGGCTAAGGATGTTGAACATCTTTTCATGTATTTGCTAGCCATTTGAGCTTTTTCATCTGCAAACTGCCTATTTATTTCCGTTGCCCATTTTTAAATCTGGTCTTTAATCTTGAGGGGTCTATTCTTCTTCAGTTCTTTGTATATTCTAGTTATTAGCCTTCTGTCCAAGGTATAGGTGGTAAGTAAATTTTCCCATCCTGTCAGGTCTTTCTTTACTGTACTGATGGTTTCTTTTGTTATGCAGAAACTTTTTAATTTGAGGTAATCCCATTTTTTGATCCTGGGGGCTATCTTGTCTGCAGCAGGTGTCCTATTTAAAAAAAAAACTCTTTGCCCACTTCTACATCTTTTAGAAATGTGTTCATTTTATTCTCCAGAAGGTTCAGTGTTTCTAATTTAATATCTATTTAATATCTTGATCCACTTTGATTTGATTTTGGTACATGGTGACAGGTGTGTGTCTAGACTCATTCTGCATGTGAATGTCCAATTTTACCAGCACCATTTGTTGAAGAGTATCTCATTTTTCCAGTGTATGTTTTGGTACCTGTGTCAGGGATCAGGTAGTTGAGCGCATTTGAGTCTGTCTCTGCATCCTCAGTTCTGTTTCACTGATGATCAATTTTTGTGCCAATACTACACTGTTTTTATAACTGTTGCTTTGCAATATATCTTAATGTCTAGAATCATAATGACACCTACTTTTGTCTTGTTACTCAATATTGCTTTCACTATTCTGGGTCTCTTTTGCTTCCATATGAATTTAAAGATTTTTTTTCAAGTTCTGTGAACAAAGGTGTTGTGGTATTTTGATAGGAATTCCACTGAATCTCTACACCAGTTTTGGCAGTATGTTTCAAGAACTATGTTCAATAGGAGTGGTGAAAATGGACAGACTTGTTGTCCGGTTTCAGAGAAAACATTTTTAATGTCTCCCTATTTACTATGATACATGCAGTAGGTTTGGCATATATGGCTTCTATTCTATTGAGGTAAGATCTTTCTATACATATTTCTCATGATTTTTATCACAAATGGCTGTTGGATTTTGTCAAAGGCCTTTTCTACATCAGTTGAGAAACGTATCATAGAGATACACATATACCCATGCCTGTAGCAGCACAACCAGCAACAGCTACATTGTGGAAAACCCTGAAATCACCAGACATATAGATACAAAAGTTGTGATATATGTACACAATGAAGTACTACTCTTCCATAACAACAGATAAATTTGAGGCTTTTGTAGGTAAATGAGCACGACTTGAGATCATATTTAGTGAAGTTAGTGAAAGTCAGAAGTTTAAATATCATATTATTTCTCTAATTAAAAAAACAGAATAGAAATATTGTGTAGAATCAAATGGCTGTGATCGTGGGAGTCAGGGGAGGAATGAGGGAAGGAGCGGGAAGGCCAAATTGGGGGAGAGAATGTATTATAATGATGACTTGCTGTATATTACACAAAACACTCAAGCTCAGTGTAACCTGTATCAGATAAATATACTAATAAAATGGAAAAATAAAAAAAAGTGATGGGCTGAAGGAAGAGGAATAGTACAACAGTTAGAATGTTTGATAGCAAGTGTATGGCCCTTGGTGCAATTTCCCAGCACCACATGTACCAGGTGTGGTGGTGCACACCTGGAATCTGAGCACTCCAGAGACTGGGGCAGGAGGATTGCACCGTGTTCCAGGCCAGCCTGGGCTATGCCGTGAGTCCGGACTAGTCTGGATGACAGGGTGAAACTTTATCTCAGAAAAGCTGGAATTAAAATTACCAAATCATTTTTAAAAACCACAAAATTAGATATCTTGTTCAAACCTCTGATTTTTAAATAATACACACGACATCTTCTAAAGCATGCTGGATAGGATATCAAAATACCTACAGAGAAATAAAAGTGCTGAGTGATTTAACAAGCTGTGAATCACTACACAGTAGTCGCCGTTACCTTGTATAGTCGTCATATGGAAAATAGATTTAAAGAGATTTAGTGAATTACAGTCACCAACAAGTAACAGAGAAATGAAGGTTGTTACATGCAGAGGTTTTGTTATTTCTAGTTGTAATATATTTTGATACCTTTTTTCTTTGTAGATTAATTGGTGACTGAAAGAGACTTTGGTGGAGAGAAAAATGGAAATTGAAATATTTCAGCTAAAACAGAGAAAATAAGACCAGTGTCATTTTTAAAAGAAGATCAGAAATAACCAGATACTATCTTTAAGTTTGTAAACCTAATTTTAAAAGGATTAAATTACTTTCCTGGGAAATTACTTTCTTCTGAGAAGCTTCTTTCCCACAAACTGCTTTTCATTTATTTATTGCCTGAAGAGTTTAAACAAAGATAATAAATTGCATGATCAATGAGAACAACAAATTTGGTTTGCTTAAAGCTGATAATACAGTATATGGATTTTCCATGAATAATTGAAAAGGTCCAGCAAAGAGGTTTAAACTCTCCTCTCTTCTCCTCTCTTCACTTCTCTTCTCTTCCCTTTCTCTCTCTCTCTCTTTCTCTCTCTCTCTCTCTCTCTCTCTCTCTCTCTCTCTCTCTCTCTCTCGCCATTTTTATACAACCAATTCCTAAGTCTCCTTCTACAAAGGAATGAGCTTCATCCAAGTCAACTACCTCCACATAAGAAGGATTTATTTATTGCCTTCCCAAGGGCAGCCACAGCCATGCACATGGCCATGAGTACCCCAGAAGGCCAGCAACTCACCAATGCAGTATCCAGAAGAGTGAGGATGAGAGTTTGGCAGTTACTCCTTAGCCAACAACCAAGCGACACATGGAAAGAGCCAGGAAGTTGGTTTTTGTTGCAAACTTAAGCTTGCTCATTCTTCAGATTGCATCAGATGACTCTAAGAAAATTATGATGCACTTATTGTTCAGGAATATCTCTCACACTCACTCTGCCAGCAAGGAGCCTACAGACCACTTTGTACCCATGTGGCTCAGGTCCCCAGCATCCTAGCAGAAAATTTTTTCTAAGATCTTAAGTTGGTTATAATGTAATATCTGGTTATATCTACCAAAATTTGACTATTTTCAGGACCACATTTTAGGCCCTAGGAGTTTCTCTCTTTCTCGTTTCTTCCTGATCCCCAGCAATACCAGAAAGAAAAGAAGAGGAAAACCCCAAGGTAGAAACCTGAAATCCACTCCCGTTCTGCAAGGGCTGGGTGCTACTGAGAATCACCTCTACTGTCCCAGTACCCAGTACACGGCACAGAGTAAGTACTCAGAAAATGGTTGAATTAATAAATAGATTCATTTTGGTTTTAAAGGACCTCCATTTCCTCACTGCTAGGGAGGACAGATACACTCGTTCGCTTCGAAAATCTCTAGCTCTACAGTGTCAGCAGCATTATGGTTTTAGATCAGCTTTTCTGGAGCCAGGTATGAAGGACACATGCCTGTAATCCCAGTACTCTGCAAGGCTGAAGCAAAAGGATCACAAACTCAAAAGCGGACCAGGCAATATATATGACTCCGTGATGATGTTCTGTGTCAAAATAGAAAGTAATGGTGAGAGGGATACAGCTCACGCAAGGGGTCTAGGCCCAACCCTAAAGGACTGAGGGACAGAGAGAGTGAAAGAGAGAGATTAAATAAAACAAGAAAGACTGTCTTCTGACACTATGAAGTGAACTGCCAGACCAGTCCTCACACAGATAATAACTACCTAAAGGCTCTGCAAAAGAAACAAAACCAGGAAATGCTCATCAAACTTTGGAAGAAAAGACTAGGACAAAGTGAGTTTCCTCTTACTTAGCTTTATGTTAGAGCATATTACTGCAGGACACATGGAGAACCAAACTCCAGCAGGAAACCTTCTACCCTCCTGTACTAAATGGATGGGGTCCAAATAGTGCCAGTACAAAAATAAAAAGATACAGTAATAAATAAACATAGAACTAGAAGTACAAGAAAAAGAAAATAGATTTTTTTTTGAGACAGAGTCTCACTCTATAGTCCAGGCTGGTCCTGAGCTCTCTATGAAGTCCAGGCTGGTCTCAAACTAGAAGATAAATTTATGAAACATAACAGTAACAATAAGTACAAATGAACTGCATATTAAAATAAAGTTAAAGGTTGAAAATTTTAGATTTGCAGATAAAAAAGCATTATGCTACTAACAGGAGATATATTAAACAAAAATATTGAAGCTAAAGTAACCACAGCTCAGTGATTAGAGCACACTCACCTATGAGGCTTGAAGTACCAGGGCTGATCACCCGGCACCTTGCTAGGTATAATCCCAGCACTATGGAGGCTGAGGCAGGATGACCACCATGAGTTTAAGGCCAGTCTGGTCTCCAAAGTCAGTTCAAGATCAGCCTGGACTGCACAGTCAGATTTGTTTCCAAGGAAAAAAAAAAGAGTCAGGTGGTGGGGAGGGCCAGAAATATGGCTAAGTGGTTAAAACACTTGCTTAGCAAGCACTACATCAAGTGCTAAGTACCGGGGTTCGATTCTCCAGCACCACAAAAGCCACCTATAATCCCAGCACTCAGGAGGCTGAACACAGGAGGATTGCCATGAGTCCAAGGCCAGCCTGGGCTCCATAGTGAGTTCAGGACCAGTCTGGGCTACAGAGCAAGACTCTGTCTCAAAAGAAAAAGAAAGGAAGGGAGGGAGGGAGGGAGGGAGAAAAGGAGGGAAGGAGGGAGGGAGGGAAAGAAGGAAGGAAGGAAGGAAGGAAGGAAGGAAGGAAGGAAGGGAGAAAGGAAGGAAAGAGGAGAGGCGAGACAGAGAGAGAGAGAAAGTAAAAGATATGAAAAACTCTAGCATTTTTTATACTAATATCAAGTAAGAAGTTTCAGCAGGCATGTAATATTTCAAATTACTATATTTCTCACTTTACTTGAAAGGTACAAAATTTGATCAGCATACCAAATATATATTTTCAAGGAACCCATTATAGGTGATTAGGTAATTTATATATCCTTCTCTACCTAGCTAGGATGCCTAATTACCCTCTCAAGTCTCACGCTGCTTCTGAACCCAGTACAGTCTAGAACTTGCAATGGAGTTCACCCAAGAACCTTAGAAGAAGAGCTCTTTATTTTAGATGTCGACCAAAGACAAAGAGAACTGCAATGAAGTCACAAATTTTACATAATAGAGTTGTCTGTAGTAGGATGGTATTTAATTCTGAAACCAACCATTTTGTGTTTTTTCAGATAAGAGAAAAAAACAGAAAATATACTGCTGATATTGATACCAGAGTGTTTGCTGGAAGAGGGAGAGAAAAAAAAAAAAAAGTACAAAATGGAGGCTGGTGAAGGGCAACTGAATACAGAATTCTAGAAGTACAGGCAAAAATAAGAATCCTAACTACACACTGGAAAGGCCTTATAAGAAGTGAATGATGACAGAAATGAGGCATAATTAGGTTTTTGTTCTTACTCTGTTCTTTAATAAAAGATACCAGGGCTTCTCGAAGAAATGGATGATCCCAGACTTGAGCCAAAGAAGTACAAATGAAGCTGGAACATCTTGTACCAAAAGGCAAGGAAACACTTAAAAATTAATGAACTCATAAGCAGCAAAAGGGAACAGCCGCTCACACTTTGAGCTTCAAAGAGAATAATGATTGTAATGGGACAAAAACACATGGAAAAATACGTGAATTCGTCCTTATATTCAAGCTGGAGAGAAGGGAAAAACTGCCTATAGAAGACTGCGAACTCAAATTATAGAAGGAGTGATGGAAAGAAAAACCACGTCTTTAAAACCAGTATGAGAGTGGATTCAGGCAAAATCGTCAATGAATGCTAAAGTACAATAAAAGGTTATTAGAACAAAATGTTCACATGGACTTGAAGCAACTGTTTAGCCACAGGTCATTTACTCATTACAAAGGAAAAAAAGGAATCTTCCAAATGGAGAGTTTGGTCACAACTGAAAATGAACAAGGTTGGCATCTCCAAAAGTAGAATGCAGACTAACTCATGAGCTTTCTGAGGAGGTAACAGTGGGAGCTACAGAACATCATCCACATGGCAATGCTGCCGGAAACACTAAAAGAATCAGAACACCTATGGATCGTGGGCATGGCTATGACCGTAGTTCTCCAGGAGGAATTACTGTCACTAGGAGGAAAGGGAGCCAAGCAACTGGAGTGCAGACACTGCTGACAGAAATGCAAAATGGAAAATTTGCTATGAAGAGTTTGGTAGTTACATATTGACCACTCTATATAGCAAATCTACAGGTGTTTACTCAAGAGAAATGAAAACATATGGCTTCACAAGATCTTACGATGACTGTTTATTGCGTGTTTTTTTTCTTCAGCACCAAAACCTGAGAATCATCCAAATGCCTTTCAACTAGTGAACAGGCTGACAAACTGTGGTATAGCAGTACCCAGGCAGAATCACACTCAAAAATGAAAATTTACAAATGACTAATACATGCAACAACACAGATGCATCTCAGATGCATCATGCTAATTGAAATAAGCCAACCTCAAAAGGCTACATGCTGGGTGATTCCAATCTTAGGGTATTTGAAAAAAGCAAGATTGAAGGAACTGAAAGGAGATACATGGTTATTAAGGACTGAAGTTAAAAGGAGGGGGTGACAGCATAGAGATATGAGAACTTTATAAAGATTCTGATGATTCTAACACAAAATTGTAGGCATATGCCAAAATTTGCAGAACTCTCTCAAAACAACGTTTTAAAGTATTTGTATGTTCTGTAAATAGTATACTGAGGTAAAAGAGAATAAGCAAACATGAAGAGAAAGGAGACAAATCATAATTTTAAGAACGTACTTTTAAAAGAACTGCCACTTCTAGACATAAAGTTACCCAAGATTACAAAGCCTTTTTCCCTTCCTGGAAATTCACTCAAAAAAAAAAAAAAATCCTAAGGGTCTCAAAGATACCATAAGCCTGTAAATTGTGGCTATAAATTAAGCCTGCACTTTTCCTCCTGCAGACTTCCATTCTTAATAAGCAACACTGTTAACTAGGTCATATATCTCTAAACAACTTCAAACTCATAAAAATGGTGTGCACTTGAGTACAGTCCACTAACTAAGCAACTGGACCAACAGCGAGAATACACATTGTACATACCCTATGGGTGGGGTGAGCTGAGGTCCCCATCCCTCCTTCAAGATAAACTCCTCAGACTCCATCAGTGACACTATCACAATAAATGTGATCTTTAGGGTTTTTTTTGAAGAGGAAATTAATAGACTTCCAGAAATGGAAGACTAAAAAAGAACATAACAGACACATGCTATGCACTAACCCTGGTTAAATCCCAGACTGGGAAAGAGTTGGAGAACCAGCCTCAAAGAGCTTTTAAGGTCATCTGGGGAAATTTAAGTTTGGACTCTGCTATGGTTTGGATCAGGAATGTCCCCAAAAGGCTCATGTATTCGGATGTAGTGGGATAACTGCGGAACTGTGTGTTATTGGGAGGTAGGGCCCATGTGGAGGGGGGAAATGCTTGGGGTCTGACCTGGAAAGATTGTGGGGATTTGTTGAGACCAAAACAAGGCAGAGCTTTCAGGTGTTTGTTACTAATTTATCCATTAGAAAGTGAGGGGATAGCGGGCCCACTTGGCAGCTTGAACTAAGTAAAGGAGGGAAGAAGAAACCTGGTTACAGCTTCTTTCTGGGAAAGCTCTAGCCTGCCTGAGTCTCCAGACCCACGTGGCTCTGCCTTCACTTGGCTTCCGCAGCAATGGGGTGAGCAGCTGCCCAGTCTCTGCTGTGTGCCTCCACCATTGCCAGCTATCCCCTGAATGGACTGTGTGTGACCTCCTGAAACTATCAGCTAAGCAAATCTTTCTTCCCTTAAGTTGTAAATGTCAGGCGTTGTCACAGCAATGAATAAGTAACTAAGACAGAATCTCTGTTGATAACATTCTTGAGGTAGTCATTTTTTCTCAGGTGCGATAATCAGCTACGGATGCTTAAAAACTGCCCCTGTTGGAAAGAACACACCGGTTGTTATGGTTTAGATATGGAATGTTCCCCAAAAGGCTCATGTGTTTGAATGTTATGTGTTATTTATGGATCCTATGAGCTGTGGGAAGCTGGGGTCTGATAGGAAACGGTCGAACACTGAGGATGTGGCAAATGACTGAGGGAGTGGTGGGTCACTGAGGACGTAGTGGATTGCTGAGAGTGTGGCCTGGGGGGAATACATCCTTGCCCAGGCTTCTTCCCAAGCATGACCCTTCCTTTGTGCTGCTGTAACCTACTGTTCTCTGCCAGACCCTTCCTGCCATTGCCAGCAGCCCAAGAGTGACCTAAGACCTCCTGAAACCATGAGCTCAGATAAGCCATTCCTCCCCTCAGTTGTGGGTGTCAAGTGTCATGTCTGAGCAATGGAAAGTAACTAAAAGATTGATGTCCTGAAGCCTAACTTGGGATGTCTGTACCTTTATTTTGGGCACTTTGGCAAATGAAAAGCAAATGCGTATATGCAGAGAAAGATGGAGTAGGGGTCTCCCCCGTGGGTTTGAAATATTTCAAATGAAAATGAAGATATTTGTTAAATCCTGGTGCCATACACCTGCGCTCTTCTCCCTGGTCCTGCTGTCTGCTGTGGTTGTGCTAGCTCGGCTCCGTGTCCTGCTGGCTTTTCTCTTTCAGAAGTTTCTGCCCTCTGCAGCTCTCCTCTTCATTTCTTATTCACTAACCCTCCTGTCGGCTGCCTGTTTCCAGGGCTGTTGCTCCTGCTCTTGGCCTTCTCTTTCCTCACTCCTGAGCCAAAGCCAGCTCAGTTCAGTTTGGCTATTTTTAAAATAAATCCATGCTCTCCAAGTATCTTTAGTGAAGTTAAATCACATCTAGGTCTCTCTGAGACCGTTCACCTTCTCCTTAAGAAAAAAAAAAGTGATTTCCCGCTCAGCCTTACCCAGCCCTGCCTCCTTCCTGCTACACTGGAAGATCACTCAACATCTCCACTCAGCTCCCACCTCTGCCCTCTAGCCAGCTGGGTCAGGGCAGGCTGTGCTTCTAACAGCTCATAAATTTTGCACTTTGGGATTCTCTTGCTTCATCACTCCATCCCACCTAAAAGTTAACAGAGCTTCCCCACCCCTTTTGTCACATCATTCTCAGGCTCACAGACCTTCCCAATATAATCCTTTCTCATCAGAGAGTCCCTATAGACATGACGTGTAGATAGGAGAGTCTGGGTGGGTACCTATGCGAAGACCACAGGAACATCCTGCAGTCTGACAAGACACAGATACCTCAGGACGCCATACCACAGGAATTGGCAAAACTTTTCCATAAATCATCAGACAGTAAATGTTTCAGGCTTTGCAAGTCAAAAGGCAAAATTGAGCAACTCGTCATACCACAAAGCTAACAGACTTGTATCTTAAAATGTAAACCCAGTGTTAACTCTCAGAACCTATTTAGTACTAAGTCTGTCCATGGGAAAATAAACTCAGCGAGCTCTTGGTTCAGATTCAGAAGTAGAAACTGCTCTTCTCATCTTCTCTCTTTCATGGACATAAAGGCAAGGCCAATAGGAAGAGCTTGAGCAAGCTGCTTAACAATTTTCTGTGCAAATTCAGGATAATCACCTACTGCACAGGATTGTGTCAAGGATAAGACACTGGAAAATGCTTTATACACTGCCTGGCTCTATATTAACTGTCCTAAACGATAGGTGTGTTGTTTCTGCTATCATTATCAACATCACCAACTCTTAAGAGATAAAGTCTTTATCTTCCATGCAATTTTCCTCACCAATTCAAATTCTTCATCCAATCCTTTTTTTCATATTAAGGTATACTAAAAGCACCTTAAAGAGAAATCATCCCCTTTATACTTTAATCAATTTTCCATGTTTTATAGGAAAAAAATCAGACTTAAGTTTAGTAGGTACTCTAGTTGACCTTTCTAGCCCAGCTTCCTCACACTCTTTTGTTCAATTCAAAAACATTTTCCCTCTTATTGCAATTCTT
Organism: Ctenodactylus gundi; assembly: GCA_004027205.1. NCBI lineage: Eukaryota > Metazoa > Chordata > Mammalia > Rodentia > Ctenodactylidae > Ctenodactylus > Ctenodactylus gundi. The sequence goes on along the minus strand of PVKB01003465.1, from coordinate 91,873 downwards.
TGTTCCCATAGTTTACCTTTCTTGAGACTTTATCTGTCCTCTCTCTCTACCCCTGTGCCTAGCTACGATTGGTCCGCTCTGCTCTCTTGGGGAAACCAAAGACCCCATCTTTTCACTCCTCTCCCAAGGAAAAACTTCACTAGGTTAACAGCAAGATTAAGTCAGCACAGCTGGGCCCAACAGTACAGGCTTGTAATTCCAGGACTCTGGGAGGCTGAGGCAAGAGGATCATAAGTCAAAGCCCAGCCTGAGCAACTTAGATTTGGTGAGACTTTATCTCAAAATCAAAAGCATAAATGCACTGGTGGTGTAGCTCAACACAGACTCTGGGCTCAATCCTCAGTGCCACAAAAAAATATATACATTAAAAATGTATATATAATCAAAATTATGGTATTAGGAAGGAAGAGGGCCTACATAAAGTAGAAATGGGATTCAGAATAGCAGTTGCCTGATGGAAGAGAAGCATGAGATTTTCCTTTGGTCAATTTAATTTTCTTTTGTATAGTCTTTGAATAAAATACATTCACTTACTGTTTTAAAATCTTATGCACAAATATATTTCTATACTACAGTGTTCTACGGCACTGTCTTCAGTGGTTATATAATATTCAATTTAGTGATTATACATACCTTATTTAACCATTCTCCTACTTATTATTGAGGAAGCTTCTACTTTTCCACCCTCCTTTACACAAACCTGCAATATATGTGACACCAGCAACATCACCAGTAATAATTCTACTACATTACCTTTGAGGATTTCTTTGCTGTTCACTTTTCTCAAAAACGTATCCTACTGTTTTAATTAGCAAAATATTCTGTTGAGAAATTATTATCTATTTGAAATATACTTGAAGATCTCTTGTTTCTGTTTGTATTCATTTTTAGGATTGTGTTTATCTTCTTAATTTAAATTTATATTTTGAATAAGTAAAACACAGACCTAAAAATTTACAGTGAGAATCAAAAAAGTCTTACATTCCTACTCTTTCTCCCTTAATACTTTATTGCTATCTATATGTATAGTGATTTTTATTTGTTTGGTTTAACCTGTCTTTTTATTTTTTGCTTTTTTGCTATGTGTGTATATGTGAGCTTTTTAATAATGAGCACAGCTATTATTTCTTTCTAAAAAGTTATTCAAGCATAACTTTTATGTACAAAATTACATAAACCACACCTGCTCTGTCTTACAAATTTTCAGAGTGAACATATCTTTATAGCAATAGGCGAATACGTCTTCACAAGTTATATGCTTATAAGACTACTCATCGCAGCCTTTTTATAATAGCAAGACACCGTACTCATCCTAAATATCCACATTGAAGGAATATATGAAATAAACTGTATTACAGCTTCTCAATGAAGAATATACAATTGTACAAAAGAACGTGGATAATCTTCAGGACCATCTATATCTAGAATGTGTGTGGAGTTGTTCCCAGGATGTATTATTAAAAAAAAAAACTGGCAGAAAAGATTACAAAACAAATGCTACTTTTGTGTAACAGGGGTTCAGAAATGAAGAAAGAAAATACATTTATTCCATCTATAAATTAGGACTGACTTGAATATTTTTTATGCAAATCATGGTGCTCATTGTTGAACAGATACAAATTCATTTACATTTTCCCAGATGACAGTCGATGAACACAAGATCATTGAAATTGGCTCAAATTCAATTTCTTCATTATCTTTTTTCCCAAGACAAACTCATTTCTGAAACTATAATAAAAAATACTAGTATCTACTGTTAATAAAATAACAGTGGCTCCCATAGCATATATTACATATTCAATCATACTTACAATGATATCTACATATCATACATACAACCTATATTATACAGGGATCATACAATATTAAACTCTTCAAATAAGCACGTGCCACTTCCAGTTCCTAGGCTCCTTGCTCCTAAGTTGTCACTACACAGAGGGGGTGATTACTCTCACCTCCACTGGAACACAGCCCCACTCTCTCCTTCAGCAACAAGCTAGGCATAAAGTGGCCCGTGTTCAGACTCCCGGGTTTTAGCTTTTGACACTCACCACATATAGCCTCAAGTCCGCCATGCTCTCTTTTCCCAACTCATCACTTGGAGTTAGGCCACTTTTTCCTCAACTTACAAACACTTTGAGCTCATACAGAGCCGTTACACATCTCAGAACAGTAAAATATAAACGCTTCCTTATTCTTCCTGTTAAAGTGGCGAATGGAATGTCTGCCATGGCTCCGAGTCACATTCCATAGCCCCAGGAATGATACACTCAGCAGCATGTTAGCTCCTGCTCTTACCTCAATCGAGCCCTGAGGTCAAAAGTCATTAAATCATCACTGGGGGGGTCACTTTATGTATTAATATTAATTCAGCTAATTAACCAAAGATAACTGCAAAACTTTACTGTTAAATATGTCTGGCTTCTAGTTTATGTTTATAGTACTCTTTGATAAAGCTTGACGCCTTTTTATAACTCCTGACCCCAGCTGCTCCACTCTAGTTCGCAGGAAACATCAAGATTATCAACTGTATCCAGTCCCTATAAAGACATGTGCTTTCCTCAATATATTGTTGCCATCCTTGATACTTTCTGTGAGTTATTGGAGGTGACACTTGCCTTTCAATGCTCCCAGAAAAATATCATCTTGTTTTCTTTAAAGAGTGAAAGCAAAGAACATCCCTGTTTTCAATAAAGTCCCTCTTACACTCAAAAACTCATCAATTACAATTATTTTGCTGACTTTGTTAAGGAGATGGTCTGCTGAGAAGAGGCCATTCAAATGAAATACACATTGTTTTCCAGGGTTTCTGCACATAGTCCAGTGAATTCAGCCTGATGGTGTGGTAGGCTGGGTATCTGGCTCCTGGTGGGCTTTACTCATCACTAATGTGAAAATGATGACACTCCGCTGTTTAAATTGTATCCTAGTAAGGACCTATTATAAATCTCCCAGAAATTGTTGTAGCTTATTGGACTTCTGCTTCTCTTGTTTTAATGATTTCTCTATCTTAATCTTGTTTAAATATCTTCATGTGGTTATCTAAAGGGGTTGGTCACACATAGGAGGTAACTTTGGAATATTTGCTCTTAAAATAGTTCATAGCCAGGCCCAAAGGCACAGGTCTGTAATCTAGCACTCAGGAAAGCTGACACAAAAGGATTGCAAGATTTTGAGTCCAGTCTGCGCAATTTAGCAACTTAGTGAGTCTCTGTCTCAAAATCAAATTTAAAAAAAAATAGCCTGAGGGTAGCTTAATGTGAAGGCCTTGGGCTCTAGCCTCAATATATAAAAAAAAAAATTTAAGTACAGAATTTATTTGACTAGGTAGATGAAACATCATCTCCTTAAGGCAGACATGCCTTCTCTACAATGACTGATAACTATCAAGAGAGCACAAAAAAACATATATCCAATCCAATAGATCAACATTCCAATCCTGAAGAACTGATTTGAGAGGAAAGATAAAAGTGCAGAAAGCTGATGAAGTAGACTTAAAGTCAATCATCGTCAAGGACACATCAATTTAAAACAGTTATGAATTATTTTTAGTCATTAAAGCTGCGACTTCCTTTTGTGAAGGGCAGTATTGTGTCAGCTCAGAAGCAACATGGGAATGTTGGCAATATGGCTGGTGCATTGGAAGCAGAGTCTCCAACTTCAGAACCTGAACATGTACACTATTCTACACTCTTTTCCCTAAGATAATGTTTAGTCTGACTGATTATGAGGTGAACTGTTGGCTAAAATTTATGTTCTCTAAGAATAACTAATAGCATCAGAAAATGTTTATGATATTATATTAAGTAATCAAAACACAAACCTGGTTATGCAGGATGATCCCAATTTTTTAAAATATAAACACAGAAATATAACTGTATGATTGTGTTTGTTCATTTGCATGTCAAGTGAAGATTTCTTAGACTTAGATGTTGAACTAAATCAGATCAAATAGTACTAGTTCTAAACCTTATTTGAAAAGCAAAACCCTTCCTAAGATTTCCTAAAGGCTGGCATGTTCATGGTCACCTAACCAGCTGTCTCCAACCTATTTGTCACCAGGGACCAACTTAGTGAAAGATCATTCATGCAAAGACAAGGAAGAGGAGGTACTAGTCATCCACTACGTAGCTGGAGGATGGCTCTGAAATGGGAAGCAGTTTGAAGGGAGCAAAGAGGGAGGCTCTTCCTCGGGTCAAATCAGCAGCAGCATTAGAACCTGACAGCAGGAGACTGACAGCTCACCTCTCGCTTGCCACCCACCTGTCCCGATGGCCCCACCCCTCCAAGGCCATGGACTGGGCCAGTGGTTGAGGACTCTGGATCTCAACTACAGAATCCTTTCTTTTCTGTCCTGCCTTACCCTAGATTTTTAGAGATCTGGCTCATTTCTTGTCTCAATTCCTACCAAGAAAAAAAAAAAATCATGTAAAGCACTCAAAAGTATAATTAAAGCAAACATTAAAAAGGAATCATGTAACAATGTACAAACCATTAAAACTGAATACTATTACCATTTTTTAAATTTATTTTTAGGCAACCCACTACAAGAAACATTCCCTTGGCTCACTTGCACATTAAGTCATTCCAGCTCATGTTTCCTGGACACGTCTTTCTCCACCCATTCTTTTCTCCTATAAAGCAATAAAATAAGTTCCCTCCTTTTTTCATGCAAAGCTGAAGTTCTTGAACAGTTCCCACTCGATCCTACATTCTGTTCCAGGCTGCTTATCAATGTATTTCCTAAAGTCAATTTTACCTTAAAAGAACTTCTTATATGATAATACTAATCATTAAAATGTGAGCTCTCAGCCTGGAGGATACCTCAGTGGAGAAAAGGCTTGCCTAGCAAGCACAAGGCCCTGAATTCAATTCCCTATGACCACGTAAGTCAGGCATAGTGGTGCATGCCTGTAATTTCAGTACTCAGAAGGCTGAGGCAGGAGGACTGCTTTGAGTTTGAGGCCAGCTTGGGCTGCATAGAGATTTCAGGACTGGCCTGGACTATAAAGTGACACCCTGCCACAATAAACAAGCAACCAAATATAAGCTCTCAAGTCAGTCTACTCACTGAAATTTGAGTTTATTTACAAATGTCAGTTTCTGAACTCCTATCAGACATCCAAGAGTGTACCTTTAGTAAAAATCTATTCTTAATAATCATGTAATTCTAATGTACAGAAGAGCTGAAAATTACCGTGCTAAAAAAAGTCATGTACATTGTTACACATACACCATTTATATTTATTCCTTTCATTTTTACATATTTTTAAAAATAGGGTGTAATTAATAATTTATATCCAAAAGGGCTTACAAGCTGTCAGATAAATTAAATTGTGACATATTTGTCATTTTCTACAATGCATATGGAACAGTGCCCAGGCCTTCCAAATATATCATACAATCTTTAAAATTGAGACATTTTGGTGTGACTGCTTCATGCATTATGAAGAACTGTTATTCGGGCCCTGGAAATGCATGAATAAAAGCTCCTGGCTGCATTTCAAGAGAAACTTGTGATGTACAATTCAATAAAAGAAAAAAATATGAGTTTAACCAAATAGGAAATGCAGATAAAATCACATTATTTTTTAATATACTTTGACATTAAACTGTAGATAAAGATGTCAAAGGGGTCAAGCAGTGAAGCACACATTATGAGAAGCAGCACGGGAAGGGGTGATCTGTGCAGCTATGGTTGGTGAAAAGAGATTTGTTGCTCTTGAAATATAATAACGCAGTATTTTGTTTTACGATAGATAATGTCTTAGTCACTTTCTCACCGCTGAGACACAATACCAGACACCCACGACTGAAAGAAAGAAGGGCTTATTTTAGCTCCCAGTTCAGAGCCTGTCTCTGCATGGTTGGCTGGCAGTGGCAGCAGAGTGGACTGGCTCAGCAGTAAACACTGCTCATCTCATCCTAGAAAGCAAAGGGAGCTGTGGGTAAGAACATATCCCTCCAGGCCAGCACCGGGATCCACCACTACCAACAAGGGCCCCTCTCCTAAGAGCACATGAAACTACCAGTAGCCCACATAGTCCAATTAGCCCCCATGATCCAATCCCCTTCCAAACACATGAAGCTTTGAAGGGGACATTTCAAATTCAAACCCAAACTGGTAACTGAAGAACCATACCATATATGGATAGAAAAACAACTGAAATGAGTAATAATTACTCACCAAAATGTAATTATTATTGTTATGATTGTTACAATTATTATTCTAGATAGTGTTCGTTATCTTTATTTTTTATTTTCCATGTTTTCTAATAAATATAGATAAATATAATCAGGAAAAGGAATGTTACTAAAATAAATATATGAGCAAAGGTATGATTCTATGTCCCACTTTCCCTCAAAAATTGAGTACAACTACAACATCGAACTAAAGATGATAAATAAAGCAAATAAAAGATTTCAAAGGACTTAAACTATAGGCCTTTTAACCATGATTACATCTTTTTTAAGTAAAATTCAAATGTAAATGATTGTTAAGACTTGCTTCATACTCCTCCATAGTCCAAACAATCTTTAATTAAACCCAAAGCCCAGATTACTGGAATGATGTTAAATGTGCCAGAAAAAAAAAAAGAAGCTAAGAAGCTGTCCACCTTCTCCCTTTCCAGCATTTCTCATCCAAATGGCATGCTGTGAAACACACACTTACATTGATTGGTATTAATGCATGCATACAGGTTCCAAAATGTCAGTGAGATGCATTTGCTTTCAAGTTATATTAATTCTGTTGATTACAAAGAGCTGGATAAATAAAGCTTAGTTATACACAAAATGTGTTTTAAGGTCCTATCAGTTTCATGCCTAGGATTTTCCTTCGACTGCCTCACCCAGTGCTTTATGTATTCATTTGGCTACATACCAGCCTCTGTTCTAAGCCTCATGTACAGAGTAGTCAAGAAAACAAGCAAGCCAGGTCTTCACCCTCTATCGCCTTACATGTTACAAGCATTGGACACAAGCAAAAGATAAGCAAGCGCACTGAATACAATTTTAAAAACTGCATAGGGAAAACCTGAGGCAAGATCAGCAAATGGGGATGGAGAGCAATGAATGCCTCAGTGAGGACAGTCGGGGACCTCTTCTCTTAGGAAGTCACATTTGCACTGAGGCTGGAGTGATGACAAGGAGACAGCCCTGCAGAGATCTGAAGAGTATTCCAGACAGAGGAAACAGCAAGGATGCAGACCACAAGGGACGAGGACATCAGGGCATGGACTATACGGGAAGGTCATTTTGGCTGCGACAGAGCAAGGCCGGGGACAAGGTGCGCAGTGTGGGATAAGAGATTTCAGCAGGAATCAGGTCATGCACCACGCGGGACGCCAGGTGGGGTTGAAGTTGGATGCTGTTGGCTGTCTGGCACATTTTGAATGATAAGATGAAATTTACACATCTTTTAAAATTTAGCACACAATAAGGAGATAAACAGTGTTTCTCTCCTGATCAGTTCACCTTCAGAAATAAACTGAACATCAGTACATCTTAGAACAATGTCATGAATTCTGCGACCAAGTCCTATATGCCTTCCATCTAGATCAGATAGGTCCAACCTCTGGCCAAGAAAAATTCTCTTCACACAAGTGTAAAATATGTATTATAGTTAATATATATCATTAATAAAATTTCCTAAGTTTTTTGTTATAACATTAAAGAGAAAAAGGGGCAAAAAATGGGAACCTCAGGTTGGAAAAGCCTGAAGACGCTTCATTATCTGAATCAAGATACTGAATCCTCTGCCCTCAGTTTCCTCATCTGCAAGATGAACCCTTGCTAGTCCTGAAATGAGATATAAATGGGTTGAAGGATTTAAAATCATACAGACAGTGGGTTGTTGAAAGGTCGAGTCCTCTCTCTTCTGTCTGCCTTCCTATAAAGAACAAGTGACACATACAGAATAGAGAGATTGAGGAAAAAGCATCTACACGGTACCTCGTAATTGTTCTTGAAAGAAACAAGGAAAGAGAAGTGGATTCCATGCTTTATATTGGACTCCTCTAAAGCAGACTTTGAGACAAGAATATGAATTAGAGTAGGTTTGGGGGGAAGTATCTAGAAAGCATTGTTTAGGGAGTACGAACATAAGAGAGAAGAAACAGAGGGTAACAAAGAGAACATTATCGAGTGTAGTACAACCTTGGACTAATGGGGAGGGCTCCATCTCACAGAGGAAAATGGAAAGCAGTACACAAGGCACACTGGAATTTTCTCACCCAAAAAGCAAGGGAATTTAGCACATAATCAACAAGTCCTTCAGTTCCAAAGGCTAGTGTCCTTGTGCTTTCAATTCGTCCTTGTCTTGGACTGAGAAGTTTACTGAGTGAAGAGCTATTGGCCCTTGCAGGAAGAAGCCATAGGGTAGGCAGGCACAGGAATAGTAGGTGCCAAGGGATGCTTCTATGGCTCCTAGAGCATCTACCACATCTTAAAGTCTCTTTCTCAAAACATTGCAAGGTCCATGCAATATTAAAGTCTTGCTCACTGCCTGAACCACAAGGTAATGAAATCCAGACCATGAAAAACCCTGGGAATAATTTATGTGGTGATGTCTACTGAATACACCACCAGGAGCCCCAAGAAAAATCCCACCTGAAGGCAAAGAGTCTGAACACCACATTCCTAGTCACACCTGCAAGATAACTCACTATCCCAGACTCCTCTTCAGCCACGTTTGTGGTTTGTAAACTCAAAACATGTCAAGCCTGTCAGGAATATGCTCTTAAGTAGCCTTCCTGTTTAGAAGAGTGGAAATCAATATGCTGTGAGAATAGCCAGGCTTTGTTAAGTTTAGTCATTTGGTGGGATTTATTTCTTTGCTATATCAAATGACTAGATCAAGAAACAACATTTACTGAGAAAATTTATTATGTGCCAGGAAAGAGAGACACACACATAATATTGTGGAAATGAAACCACCATACAAATGAGAAGTACAAATTGACCAATAATACAATCACATAGAACATGATAGAGCCAGATGTCATCTAATGGAATTGTACCACATTTGAAATGACATAATATAACCCAAGGCAGAAGATACCTAACATCTTTGAGCATTAATAATGTGAGCCCTAATTTATTAAGGATGTATTATAAGCCAAGCACAGTGCTGAACTCTTTATCTGCTTTAGCATATTTAAACATCCTAACAGGATTGAGATAAGTAACATAGGTCCCACTTAAGAGATGAAGAAACCGAGAGTAAAAATAAAGAGCTCATATTTAACCTGCTTTTAAATCCCCAAACTATAATTAAGGTTATAACTTTCCCTGGGTGACTTTATAAAGATATACTCCTGAAAATCTCAATAACGGCTATGGAATTACATTTTGGAAAACTAATTAAGCATCCCTCAGCCCTGTTCAGGCAACAGATCCCAGATAAGTGAGGCCCAACAAGCATTTTTAGTGTGCTTTTGTCTGTGGGTCAGTGGAATCTCATTCATGCTTTTAGTTTAATTTTTTAACTCTTAACCATATTCTCTTTGTGTTTCTAAAAATGACAAGAATGGAAAGCTGTTTAATATTCTAAAAACTGAATGAAATATAAGACCATCACTTCACATTAAAATCATTCTCAATTTTTGTCCCCTCAACTGACTTCATGAGAATGGAAGACATTGCCTAATGGCAGAAAACCAAAGATGTCTTTTATTTGATTCTTCATTTTCACAGAATAAAGCAAATAAACAAAAAGAATCTTTTAAGTACTTTCTTTCAAGTGCCTTTCAAAGAGAATTGTCTAATCTAAGTTTGGTTCTCTATGGATTGGCTCAAAATTAACAGCACTTCAATTTTCTTTACTAGGGGAGAAAGTATGAAAAATAATTGGCAGAAACAGTCCACACTGGAAAAGACAAGGCAACTTACTAGTGAAAACAAAAAATAAAAAAATATTTTTAAACAGAACAAGATGCTAAGTAGTGAATTATCTCTTTTAATAATCTATTCTCCACAAAACTCTTTTTTAATAGAGAAAACTAAACATGTCGAGTCCAGTCAGTTCCATCTTTTGGTCCCTTCCCTGCCTTTTTCGCCTTGTCCTTTTGTGTTACTATCCCAAAGCAGAGGGCCTACTTTTCTCTTAAGACCTCTGTGCTCATTCTTTCTCAAAGCAGAACACACTGTGCCAAGCATGCCCTGAGTAGAGTGACTTCAACAGGTGAGGCATACCCAGACGCATGCCCCCTCTTGAATTAAATATCTACTGCTGCGCAGAAAATTATTCTAGAACTCACTGGATGTTGACATACAAGCCTCCACTGAGTAGCTGCAGTTTCTTTTTATAACTAAAAGTACTGACAGCATTTGATCCAGGCTATCTTTTCCTGGATATTTAGACAGAAAACAGTGTTGAAAGATAGAGACAGTGTATTCCTCTAAGGAAACAGATCTGTTTACCATTCAGTCTAGTAAAGATAATTTTTCCTCCAGGGTAATGTTTAAGCAAGTTTTCTTAATGTCCTCTTATAAAAGATTGGGTTTTTCCAACCTAAGAGCTACTGAGCTGTGAGGCAAACCCACTGCATATGCAACACGCACCTGGGCCCCCCCTCTCCCCCAACCCCGTTAGAATTAAGGAGTGAAAGAAACCAGTGCAGACACAAGCTCATGCTGATGGTGGTACTGCAAGTCTCTGGTTCATGTCATGAATATTGTGAGCTCAACTGGAATCTATAAATCTGCTATGGACATAAAATAAGAAAGTTTGATAAATTGCAAGGAAAGTAATATCTCAGTCTTTCTCAGCTTTTCAGTGGTTTTAAATAACAAACATTTATTCTCTCACAAGTTCTGAAAATCAGGAATCTGGAATCAGCCTACCTGGGTAGTGCTATTAGCTGGGACTGTTAACATTTAAAGGTTTGTTGGGGGCTAGAAGGCCCACTTTCAAGAAGGTTCATTCACATAGCTGTAGTCTGGAAACCCCAGGTTCTAAGTACATATGCTTTTCCACATGTTTGTTGGAGTGTCCTACACAGCAGATGGATGCTCCCAGAGCAAGTGGGTCAAAAGAAGACATGGCCAAATGAAAGCACAGCATCTCTGACAATCTAATAGCAGAAGTGACATACCATCTTCCATACTACACAGAAAAATTATGGGAGAGAACTACTCCAGATTTGATCAAGGACCACTGAGGCCATCTCAGAGGCTGTCAAGCAAGCCTCACACTCATGCTCAGGTGATCTGGCTGGTCTGAGCAGAGGCTTAAAGCTAGAAGAAGTCAAACTATTGCTATTGCAAGACTGGCTAGGGAAAAAAAGAGAGAGAGAGAGAATAAAGACAGGGTTTCTAGGCGTGGCTCAAGGAGAGATTATTTCAGCATGGATTTAAATCTTGGGAATGATCCAGCAAAAATAGGGCCAATCTACATTTTTTTTCTCCAAAAGGCAGTACAACTCAGAGGATTTGCTTGACTTTCTTTCTGAGACAGTTGACATACTCATTTCAGTCTCAAGGAATACACTTGTGTATTGCTATTTATTCTTCCTAGAGAAAGCAACAATATTTTTCCCTTTGTCTTTTCTCTCCCAACAACTCACCCGCTTACCCATATGCCTGAAGACAAAGAGCACTTTTCTCATTTTTTTAATGGTGGTTTGACAAAGCCAGCCAACACATATATTATTATACCACGTGAGAGTGAACACCTCCACTATTTCTGATCCTAGTAAGAGTACATGCACAATAAAAAAAAAATGTGAATGAGGACACCTGAAATCACAAAGGAGAGAGAGCAAAATGTCAAGGACATGCATAGGTGTTCACTCACGTGCACGTTCGTGTGTGCACGTGCATGGAGATTCTAAATAGGAGTCAAGGAAGAGTTGAGCAATACATGTGCAATTCGGTGTCATATTTCTCTCGTGCTACCATAGGGGAAAGAATAAGAAGAGAGAAGGAATGGGAGGAAATGTCTAACTTACTGATGTTAACCACAACTTGAAAATACTACCATGAATATTGAAATGTATGACTGGGGAAAAATACAAATAAATTGTGTGTGTGTGTGTATGTGTGTGTGTCTGTGTGTGTCTGTGTGTGTGCGCGCACTATAGAGGTGATGATAAAGGAACAGGGGAAGGTGCTTTGGCCTTTCAAAAATAAAAAGCAGTGATCTTCATTTTAGCTGCAGAAAGCAAACCTTTTTGAGCATCCTCTACATGCCAGATGCCAGCCTCCACTAATTTCATCCACATTTAATTTTCAGTCAGAACATTCTTGCAAAGCAGTCATGATCATCCCATTTGACAAGTGAGAAACATGTGGCTTAAAGAAGATGTGACTTGTTCTATATGACAGTGTTAGACACAGAATTCAGAAGTACGTGCTCTTGTATTTCTCACTGGTTCTGTGATAAAATAAGGACATTTGTTGTTGGAAATGGTGAAGCACAGAAATGCCCAACTTGGAAATCTTTATTCAGAGAAACAGTATTCCTAAAATTTGAGAAGGATCAAATAATAAACAACTAAGTGTTAACATAATTATATATCATCTTAAAAAGCAGAGCACCCATCAATTTATATAATTTCTTTCACTTCAGGGAAGTGTTCAGTAAGATTTTCTTCTCTATTCTGTAATGGCTGTTCCAGTGCCTTTGAGTCGAATATTCATGAAGGAAAAGAACCTGAAAAAATTCTCAAAATACCTAAGACCTATTAGCAAGGATCCTGTTTCCTGGAGTATAACTAGCTCTACAGTTGGTGTTGGCCATGCACATTCATCCTTGATGGAGATTTCTAAAGGAATGTATCAGTAGATGTCACTGTGGTGCCTAAGCAACCTTGGAGAGCATGAGCTAGTATTCTGACCTATCTGGGCACTCTAGGTAATTGCCAAGAGAAACACTGGTAATGGCACTCAATATCCCCCAAATGAACACTCAAGTCTCACTGTTATGTAACAGTATAAAAATCACTTTTGTAATCACACTAATAAATAGAATAAAATCTGAGGCACTGATCTAGACAGAAATACAAGGTGCCCAGTACTCTCCCTTGTAAATGATCCTCTGTGGTCACTCAGACTCTACTTCATTCACTTTGTCTTTCCAGACACCTGCTTGAATGTTCAGAGGCCACATTTTATAGGGGCTCATTAAACTCTTCTCACTGCTGGGTGTTAGGGTGCACGCTGTAATCCTAGGACTCTATGAAGCTGAGGCAGGAGGATATGAAGTACAAGACCAACCTGGGAAACTTAGTGAGTTAGTGAGACCTTACCTGAAAATTCAAAAAATAAATAAACAAAAGAAGAGGAGAGTTAGGTATATACCTCTGTGCAGAGGCCCTGGATTCAATCTCCAGTATAAAGAGGAAAAAAAGGAAAAAAAAAAAAAAAAAACAATGAAACCTCATATAGCAAACTCAAGGCCATGAACAGAAAGGTAACTTTCAACTGAGCAACAATATTTTAGCTGTTACCCCAGGAAAATGCAATCAAGGGTGACAATCAGTAATATGGTTCATGATGCTCTTCTAATAAAAATCATTACAAGACTCTAAACCTTTTATATTCTAATAATTTCTTCCAATAGATGAAATAAAATGAGAAGTCATAATTCTAAAATGCAATAAAAAGCATATAATGCATGGTGCTTGGGGGTCTGGCTGGTGAAAGTTTATATGCACTAGATATGCATTGCCTCCTTGGGAGGCATGCGCACTGTAGAAAGAGCAGAGACTATGGAAGTGGAACAGACCTCAGTTTGCATCTTAGCTCCACACTTAGAGAAGCTGTGACCTAGAAATTTTACATGAAGTCTGTTCAGGATCATATTTCCTCCTTTCCAATTGGAATGGTAATATAACCACCCACAGTATAGTCTGGTTAAACTACCTAATACAGATTCTGATTTAATGGATCCCCCAAAAATTATAGCACTGAATTCCATCCCTTCCTTCTTTAAGCAGTTATGTGAAAACCTAAGAACTCCTACCTAAGTTTTTTGTAATCACAGACAAACTAAATTCCCAAAGAAGCACATCTTTCAAATTGAATTGGAGAAGTCATAGGGTATTTAACAGGTTTCCAGTGGTCCTTGAAGAGAATAGGAATTTTAATTTGGTTTGTTCCTTTGGCATTTGCAGATGAAAACCACCACAAATTAATTAGCATGTCTTCATTTGCTTGAGGATGATTAATAATACTCAGGGAAAACAGGTTTTACATAATTCATCAGTGTGACATGGCCCAACACCTCTGTAGTTCTAAGAACTTCCAATTCCAGCTAGTCTCTGCTACTTTAAAACTAGCTATAAAATGGTGCTTGTCTCACAGACTACACTAACTGGTTCTAAACAAGAGGTGAGGAATCACAAAATTTCAGGTTTGGTGCAAATAAACCCTTTCTACATGGAAAAACTTTGACTTGGTCACCAGTAATCCAGTGAGTTAACTAAATGGGTCAAACATCTATCATATTCAGGCACCATCATAATTACCTTTTCTTTCCCTCATGGTTGGCCTACGTGAGCCTGCAAAGAGGAGGGCTGACTCTTTCAGTACAAACAGGATCTGTGCAAGATGAGTCTTTTTCATATTGCCAAAAACGTGATTCAAGTGACATAATCAGAGGTTTGATGGCTCCCTGTCTAAACTTAAGACAGAAGTCTTCCATTCTGTGTAAAAAATTGAACAAAATGAACAATGCTACCTTTAAGGTTCATCCCAACTCTAAGATCTTAGATTTCCAGATAGAGTTGAAAATAAATAAGTATTTTCCTTCCTTCACTGAAACCTACCTTCAAATTGACTGTGAGACTCAAAGTTTCAGTTAGTCATCTGGCATTATAAAGCTTAACAACAGTTAACTATCACTCAGAATCCTTACAGGAACCCAACTGAGTCAAGTTTCCTAAACAATATCAACCAGTGCTATCTCATTGAGTTGCTCTTTGTTGCATTTTAGAAACCTTTAATTACCTTTGGACTAAGAAGGAATGAAAAGGAATGATACTGAAGTGTCTCATAGTCTTCAAGACAGAGACCCAGCAAAGGGGCTGAAACAGACCTTAACCATCCATGAAAATAAACTTTATCTAGGAAGTGTCCTCTCTCTATCTTTAATTGTACTCTTTCCAAGAATTAACCTTATTTTTATTTCCTCTTACATCCTGATTTCCCTAATTCCCTGAGATAAGAAATACCAGGCCTCCCAGATTTGCATCCAGTCAGATTCAACAGTAACTGAGAAGATCTAATTAGCCCCAATCGAGTCAGGTGCCTGCTTCTCATCAGATCAATTCTGGTCAGGGGGTCGGAATTAAATTCTCCCAAGAGGGAGACTAAGCCCAATCCTGGTGGAAGATGGGAAATGACATGGAGAATAATAGTGGTTCTCAAAAAGAAAATACAAGAGCTGAGGAAAATCCTAAAAATCGTTCACTACAGGAATACTCTACCAAAACAATAAAATATTTAAGGTCTTGTTTGTCTTCTTCCTCGGTCTGATTTCGTTGCTTCTATTTGTATCATATATAAGCAAACTATGTCCATCTTATAGGCACGTCAACTTCTGTTTTTTTTAAATGGCACATGAAGTATGTTGTCTTTATTTAAGACAGCAAGTCACAAGTAATCAATATTTGGCCTAAAGAAATCCTAATGTTATTTTAAAAAACCAGAATCCTATAATCCTCTGGTGTCTTACAGCTTTAGGAAAAACAAGGTATCTTTTTAAAAAGCTATCTATGGTTGTTTCTTCCCGTACAAAGCAAACCTTGGTTTAATAACCCCATTTCACGGAATAAGGGAAGCTCCTCCAGAGAGAATGAAAACTGTTATTTTTTATTTCCAAAGACATTTCAAAAAACTGCTCCATATATAGTTTTCTGCTGTTTGCTATAGAGAAAAACGTGGCTCTACCCACGCTAAATGTTAATATTAGTGTTTTTCAGGTGGTTATAGGTTCTGTGACAGTTTAGCCGCTCAGAGTAATAGTTGAAAACTTCAATCTAAACAAAAAATTAAAACACCATTTTTCTATTAAATTCACAATTTGTTTTTAAATGTATAAAAGATGAAGAAACATTCCATCAAAGAAGCCATGCAGATAGAAAATAAAAACATGAAAAACGTTCAACTTTGTTAGTCATTACAGAAATGCTAATAGAAACTGTGATGAAATATCAATAAACTCCTACGATAATCATTAACTTGAAAATTGACAATATTAAATGTTGTCAAGGATGTGAAAGATAGGAAAACCCATACTTTTATGAATATAAAGCTAAATATATTCTCACTTTGGAACAGTTTGGAAACAGAAGATAAAACATGCCCTTGTCATACAACTGAGCCCTCCCACTGTTAGGCATTAACTCAAGTTAAATAGAAACTTAAGGTCACTTAAAAACGCACACTTAGGTGGCTTTATGTATAACTACTAAAAACTGTCAAAGACCCAAATATCCTCTCATTAGACAAAGGACAGACACAATGGTATATCCATAGGATGTAATATTTAGCAATAAAAAAATGACTAATTAAACAACATGAATGAATCTCAAATGCAATGTGTTAAATAAACTGGACTAAGAAGGCTACATGCAATTCCACTTACCGAACTTTCTGAAAAAAGAAAAACTACAGAGACAAGAAGACTTATCTGTGCTTGGAAAAGGCTGAGAAACTGAATTCAGAGGCACACAAATTTGGGGAGGTGATAGGAATATCATATATTTTGGTTGGGTGTCTGTTTATGTCCATATGCATTTGTCAGAACTGTCAGAACAGAGCACAAGGATGAATTTCACTATTACAAATTATACTTTAATTAAAGGTTTTCAAACACTATTTGTGTTATAAAACTGAATTATTTTTCAATGAAAATCTCTAGTGTTGGCAAGAGTCCAATTAAATAATAATTATTATATATATACACACACTACATTGTTGATAAACATGTACATTTCAACCCTTTCGTCTTCTTTAAGCTTTAAAGTCTGCAGCACCAGCATTATGTTTGGCTGCTTCCGTGGGTCTCTGGACTCACAAGTGAAAGCTTTGCTTTGGCTTGGCTGCCTCTGCCTCTCCAGAGCCCCATCTTGGAGACGAGAGGCCTTGCAACTTCCCGGATTTACAACCACGACTGAGGCCAATGTGCCTCGTTGGTACCGCTCAAGCCAACGCTACTACTGTAGTACTGCACCTCACTTAACTAGAGGGAAAACCTTTCTCATATTCTCTGCCAGGTAACTTTTCCTCAATCAGCACTTGAATTTAAGTATCTGAAGTCCATACACCAGGAGATGACACAGGGCTGCTGCAATCCAGTTTGTTCTGTATCCCCCAAAGGAGAAACCATTGCCCAACTCCTGCAGAAGGGGAGGCCAGCCCTCCACCATCCTCTGCATGGCATATACAAGCTCTATTAATATCAAAAGATGCTTTCCCTCAGCACTCACCCCTTAAAAGTGCACTCCAATCCCCATAAATATTCACAACTGACACCTTCCATATGCCACCTACACTAAAACGGAACTAAGGAGCACTTAGAAGATGATGTTTTAAAATGATGCACTGCAAGGGAGCTTCTACAACTCTCAGCTTTATTGCAACAATCACAGGTTAACATTAAGAGAACTGCCATTTGCTTCTCCAATTTCTAATACTATTAATTACTCTTGTTTTTTGTTTGTTTGTTTTTAGCCTGTCTCTCCATGTAAACAGAAGCATCAGAAAGCTATAATCCAAGGATTTAGGATGGAAAACTTGGTATAAGCCCACATTCTACAGATTTATTGGTTTTAATCTCATCAAGGAAAGTGGAGCTCAGAAATTAGACATTTCTCTTATTGGGGGTCCTGGTTTAAATCTGTGGAGGATGGGGATGGAACAAACAAAGGTCAATGCTCATCATGAAAATGCCACTGAAAAAAAGTGAACTGCTCTTCTGCAAGTTAGGACACTCTCATAGTCTCTACCTAGGTCCCGCTGGCTGCACTAAACTAACCACAACTGTAATCAAATATACATGCCAGCCTGCTGCCAGCCACAGTGTGTCAGACTGAACATCTGAATCCTTCTGCCCTCTGACCTACAGGGATGCTGCGAGCAGTAATTAACACCCATTAAGTGGTTAGTCATCCTTACTCAGATGCTTTTTGTCAAGTTCCAAGCAGACAGCTGCATACCCCATGACCCCGAGAATCTCATCAGAACATATCTGCCTCTGAGGATAACAGGTGACCTCAGCTTCATTTGTCCACAGCGCAAAGGTCATGATACAGAAGGGCTTCTTGCCACCATAAACAGTGTCTCCAAGATGGATCTGTGCTCTGGCTAGAGGTGCAGAGCTGGGCAGGCTGGGCAGACATGTTTGTTGTTTGAAAGAGGGATCAGAGTTCAGAACAGTTAAACCAAGGAAGACAGCTTTGATGGAAATATTGCCAGACATTCTTAATGCCAGAGAGTGAGTGATGTTTCTTTTGTTTCCCAAACAACCAGCCCAATTCCCCTACACCAAGGTTCTGAATTCATGAGGCCCTAACTAGGACTACTGAACACTCACAGAGCTGAAATTTTTTGAGGAAGGAAACTAACATTTGTTAACTTCTGCACAGTGCCAAGTTCTTTAATTACATCCATAGCATTGCACCTGACACATGATAGGCGCCAAAAATCTGAAGCTTAAGTAAGACTTGTCAACTAAGTGAGGGGAATGAATTCCCATTTAATTCTTGCAACAATTCCAAGTAATAATTTATATATGGGGAAACTAAGGCTCACAGAAACTACAGAGTTTCTTACAGTCACAAAGTTTTTAAGATCTGAAATGAGAACAAGTATCTCCCTCTCTAAAATTCACGTTAATTCATTGCCCTGGTTGTTTATCCTATGAATACTGGCGTTGCCCTGGATGATGTCACCACCTGATATGAGACTGGGGATTGGCCCCCTTCTCCAGATTGTCTGGGTCAGTCTCTAAACCCTGTTCCTCTTAGATCCTTTCTACCACTATGTGGTCATGGTATTTCTTTATATTTAATTACATAATGACTTTCAGAGAGTATATACACTATAGTTCTTATTTGGGGAGAATTGTCCATTCTCTCTAGATCCCATAGGAGCCAACTCATATGTCCCTCTTCATGAAAGATAGCAATAGTCAAACAAATGCTTGATTTCTTTCTTCCTCTTTCACTCACACTACCCCATAGGAAAGCTATTTGTCCATTGCTGATCCCACCTCCATCATGCCACACACTGATGCTGGAGGAAGATGAGAACAAAAGTTCTCTACTACCTCATTCATCCTGTCTCATATAGACAGTTATAAGAATTTCCAGCACTGCTTCTTGGTTTTCCAAAAGTGGTAAACTTCCTACCTAGTGCCTGGAAATTCTCCTCAGCCTTCCTGCCCTCCCTGCAGCTCTCTTCCCCACCAGCATCAGTCATTGAAAGTAGGCTGTGATCCTCCCTACAGTGAGAGTCAGAGAGGTTGAGTGCTCAGTAGAGCCAGCTTGTTCACAGGAAACAGCCTTCACCCAGGCTCTTGGAGAAGTAATGGTAGCTCTCAACTTCCAGAATTCCTGGGGGAGATATTCATGAGGTAAACACTGACTGGTCTTATTTTTCTTTGTAGGTCCTTACCTAAGTCCCACCTTTAGTTTAAGCCCGCTAGGTAGCTTCTAAGAAAAGAATCAAAGATCCTTCCAGGGAACATTTGGAGCAACAACAATGGCTCAAAATTTGAAAGAAATCAGAGATCCGGTTGGCATGATCTTAGATGGAAAAAGAGTTTAGTAAATGTTGTGTTGGCAAGAATGAAGGGCAACCAACTGACAGTATGTTCATCTGGTAGGAACAGGGAGCTTATCATAAGGACAGAAAGATGGCAGGGAACTGTGTGGTATATCTCATTCCAATTAATTAAAACAGCAGAGGGCCTGGACAAGGATGTTTTATAAAAGGAAGAAATATCTGAGATAGAGAAGTTATTTTCAGGTGCATGCCTATGACACTCTAAAAAGAATTCTCTTTCCTTTTCCGTTACCTTTCTACCTCTCCTCTCCCCTCCTCTCTCTCTTTTCCTGTCTTCTTTCATTCTCTCTCCAATACTGTGTCTTTTCTTTCTTCCTCTTTTAAAACTTTAAAAGATTATTCAGTGCCTGATAAAAATCTTCCACACTAAGCTCAAACCCTCAGAGAATATTTTTCAACACAGCCATTTCTAGTCCCTGGAAATTAGAATCTACAAAGGAAATGCTGACAAAGGCCTTAAGTAGGACAGTTCTGCTCAGCACCAGCCTACTTTAATCAGCTTTGCTAAAGCCGGGCCCAGAAAACAGGATAAACTCCACCATAAAGCTTTTCACTCATCTTTAACCCACCTACGTCTCATCAACTTATTCATAATGAGCAACAAATGAATCCCTGTCACAAAGCCCCAGACTTGGACTAGGCATTTTTGCTTCACAAAAGACAGAGATTGCTGCATTAATGCCTTTTGCTTTCTGTCATAGGCTTCTTATTGGGAAAAGACAATATTTTCTTGACGGAGAAAACAAGCCTAAGGACTAGAGATAGCTAGGATTTAGTGGATCCTTACTATGCACAGAGCTCAGCATTTTACATGTATTATCTCACTTAATTCTCACGATGACCAAAGAGAGGGAAGGCAACTATTAACCCCTTTTGTATAGAAGGTGTTGAAGATAGAGAAATATTCCCCAAGCACTAGCAAGAGCACACAGTGAGTCGGGATTCGGATCCAAGGACTCTGACTGCTAGGTTTGTGTTAAACACCACAAAAGAAAAAACAAAACTAATCATTTTCTAACCTTCATTCTAAGTCCTTCTGAGGCTTAATCTTGTTTAATTTGGTTAAATCAAGCCTGTTATATTCAAGGCATAGTGTTACTGGACCATAAAGAAAACTCCAGACTACTCCTTACATATTTTATCATCCTTCCTCAAATAAATCTAGATAATCAATAGAGCAGATCTTGATATATAAATTTAGAAGTCATCAAAAGACAGGTGACATTTGGAATCAAGTGAATAAAAATAATTATCTAAAAGTAAAGGCAATAAGGGAAAGATCAGAATTTTCAGGCATTAATTTAACAGGAAAGAATACAATTGGAGCTGCATAAAAACTAAATTAAATTACAGGAAGGAAGCTCAAAAATTATAGATTATAAAATCATATAAGGAATTTTAGCCTACAGGTTCATATTAGCACAGCACCAGGCACCTAGAACACACTCAAAACTATTTGTAATGCTGAATTTTAAATATAGTAAAAAGTAGGATGAAATGGAAAAGAAATAATTATGTCTAGCAACTGAGACCTCAATGGTGACCTTTAAGTGAGATTTTTGAGTGAATGATGCAATAGATGTAAGATTTCATAGAATAAAAGAGTAAGGGGAAAATAAAATCTAGGGAGTAAAAGAAATTATTACAGTTCTTTTTAAGAATAGAAAATATATCAGAATGTCTGCAGGTTAAAAGAAATAATGGTATTTACTATTTATACTGCACATGAGAACAAAGGGAAGAGATGAGTTCAGAGGTGAATAGCGAGCCACAGCCAGAATCCTTGAGAAGAGGGCTAGGGAGCACTGGGCTGACGGATGACCCGTGAATGGGGATGCAAAGTCATCTCTGTGACTGGCAATGCAGCTTCAGAACACGAGGCAAGCTGAAGGTCTGCCGCAGACTAAAGTTCTGGAAGATGGAGGGAGAATGGTTCGATGAACCCAGCCACCCCTCTTCCACTCAGTCCCAAGTCGTAAGTGCATGGGAGAGGATAAAGAGTCTCCATTTGAGTAACAAGTCATGTGATTATTTCAGGGAATAAACTGGCTTTATCTGAGATGAAAGGACAAGGAGTTTGTTTCAGGAAACAAAAAAGGAAATTTGTACAGAAATTTATTGTCAAGTAAAAGAGTTCTTTTCTTTAAGGTTGACAATGAAATAGACAATAATTGGCTACAGTTGACCAGGATTCCATTTAGACATAGGCAGAGTACTCAAAGGGGCTCTCCTGAGGAGATTTCAATGAAGAGAATTGTGGGTAAGCTCAGGAAACCAACAATAGGTGATCAGACTCGCAACAACTAGCATTAGTGGGAAACAAATAACCTACAGACTTGAGAGAGCAAAGGAAACAGATGGTGTTACCCAATCCAGCAAGAATTCAAGCCATAAACAGTTGCAAAAGGACTACACCCACTGTGAAAACCAGAGCAGGACAAAAAAAGAGAAAGGAGACTGAGAATGCACAACCTCTTCACTGTCTTCCCACAGTCCTGCCTGTCACTAGTGGTTCCCAAAGGCAAAGCCAAATCAGAAGCCCTGATAACACTGTTGAGAGAGGTCAATGGTGCAAAGGAGGCAGCATGAATAGAGAACATCCAAAAAATGGGAGAGATGGGAAGGAGGATGAGTTTAGGACAGAGAAGCCAGGAAAGGAGAAGGAGGTAAAAGGGGGGGAAAAAACAGAACTAATGAACAGACATTGGGAATGAAGGTGTAAAAGATTTCACAGGTACTCTTGGTCCACAATGAAGAGTGTTTATATGAATTTGTGTGTACATATTAGTAGAAATTAGAGCCAACTATGTTCATAAGCAATGCTAGATAATATCTAAGTTTGATTTCCAAGAAATCCCAGTGTCGTAATCAAACCTCTCTAGTTACACAGTTTACTTAACACCAGACATTTCTGGAGCAGAAAATAAATCCTATTATTCTCTGGATAAGTTGAGATATAAGGTTTAAATTCAATTCAAACATTTACAAAACACCTACTAAATGTGAAACACTCTGCTATGAGGTGAAACGACAAAGTTGAATAAGGTGCATTCAATCAAATGCAAAACCCCCCGGGGCAGACAGCATAACCATTTAAACTAATGTGATCCCTCACCTGTGCTGAGCAACTCTCACAAACCAGCTTTTGCTCTGAATGTTGTTTGAGGGTACCGGGATGATTAATGGTGATAGGGACATCGTGGGGCAGAGATCGAGGGCATCAGTTGTCAAGGCAGCTGGCAGTAGAACACAATGCCTTTTTCAAAGCTCCATTAGTGTATGTATGCGTATGGCTGCATGTATGTGTACACATTCAAATTCCTCATCCGTTCACGTCCTGTTCCCTGTTCCCTTTGTACCCATGAGTGTGCAGATCAAAGAAAACTCACTGCTATGATTTGGATGTAGGTTCATGAATTAGAAGTGTGGTTGTCAGCGTGCTCCCCACATACACACTCAAGCTCCTTGTCATGTGATCTCTTCAGCTCACACACAATCTCACCATTGTATTGCAATATGCCTGGGGCTTTCTCCAGAGTTAAGCTGCCAGCACCTTGTACTTAGGCCGCTAGAATTTTAGCTTAATCTCTTTTCTTTATAATTTATAATTATTGTAACAGAAAACAGACTAATTCACTAGCCATTGGTTTAGGTACTTCCAAATTACTTGTGTGTTCCTTTCTATCTCCAGCAATCACAGCCTACAGGATTTCAAGCCTGAGATATAGGACATGATAATAGTACTATATAGCGAACATCTCGCTACACCCTCCCTTTGTGTGTCCCAGGATGTGATAACCACGTGTCCCTTCCAAACCTAACTCCTCTCTAATTCCAATTAAAACACTTGTATTTTAAAAGAGTATTTTTGATTTTTTATTTATGGTTCTTGTTTGGGGGATTTTTTCTTGGCAAAAGGAGGAGGACAAAACAAAGCTCTAGCAGGGTGGGGAATGTAAGCCCCAAAGAAGGTGATTAATATTACTGCTGCTAATTTTCCACAAGCACTTGTCGGCACAGCAGTAAGCCAACGCAAACAGTGCCAAAAGTAATCTTGAAATTCTCCAGCATCTCACTTCAGCAATAAAACTCAGATTTATGTGGTGCAGCCCATAATAGAAAATGGAATAAAATCATCCTCGATGACTAAATCGCAATGTTTCTGGTTGCGGAGCTTAATAACTGAACTCTTTATCCCTTCAGGGACTCCTCAGTCGTTTGCTTTCATTTGTCTGACATTCTGTCAGAGGCTCATACTCAGATGTGCTGCCCTCCTTCATGATCTCAGCTGCAGAGAACAATGCACCTCACAGTGGCATCAAGAGGCCCAATCCTTTGTTCTCTCTGTCACACCCCGAACTCTACTACCTGAACCAAGTGGCCCATTAAAAGCACCACAATCATCCTGTACTCCACACTGGAATTTATTCGAAGCTTAGTCAAACCCTGACTCCTCACTCCAGATTTCTTGGCCCATTTGGCCCTGTATCTACGTGTCTGGTCTCCAGCGAGCCCTTTTCAGGCCAAGTGAAGATTACATCCACCAGAGGACACTTCAAACACCCAGATTTCTTTAAAACTATGTTTTAAATGATTTCACTATTAATTATCACCAGAAATAATCTTGGTGTGTGTGTAAGTCTTGTGCAACAAGATGAAGTAGCTGCTCCTTTCTCCTCATTTGCTTTATCTACTTCTTCCATCTTTTTCTCCTCATATCTTTTCCTTCTCCCTTCTTCCTCTTCCTTCTTATCCTGACAAATATCTCAGCCTGGCTCTGGCACACACTGATATTGCTGACTTGCCGGTTAACACTCAAAGATAAAAGGCCACTTATCATTTTGTTCACAGTGTCAGCTCAAAGTTGTGTTAAATAATAAAAAAGCTTAAAGTAGCTTACACCTGAAACACAGGCATATATGGAAATAAATGATATAGAAAAAGTACACACGACTGGAGCTAAGGGCACATTTGGAATTGCAATATAGGACACACCCCAAAGAACATTGTGAAAACTTCTAAAGGCATTTCTCTGCCTGAAGATTGCTCTTCTTGCCCTCAGAGCAGAAACAGCTGGTGCAACCCCACTAAAACAAAAGTGAGAAATGGAAGCATTGATGAATGTCAGGCAACAGCTGGCAGCAAGGCACCTGACTTGCAACACCAGTAAAGAATGCAACTGTAAATATGAACAGGACGTACACTATCTGTCGACATCCAGCTGACAAAGATGCCCCCCGTAAAGCTTAAATGTAATGGAGACACCTCCAGGGTAACAGAAAATACTATGGAGTCCTTTACCAGTTTTGGTTCTCAAGTGAGATTTCTAATCTATCCTGGATCCATGTCAGAGGTAACTATAGTGAGATCAGAAACCATATTGAGATCTGGCCATAGCTAAGTGGTTAGAGCACTTGCCCAGCAAGCTCAAGGCCCGGGTTTCAATCCCCCAGCACCATATAAAAATTAGCGCATGCTTTTAGTTTCACCATTTGTGAGACTGAGGCAGGAGGACTGCAGTGAGTTAAAGGCCAATCTGGCTACATAGTGAATTTAGGACCAACCTTGACTAAAAAGTGAGACCCTGCCTCAAAAAAAAATAAATAAAGGAAAAAGGAAAAAAAGTACTATGAATGTATTAACGCACACACACAAAAAGTTTAAAACAGGAAGACAGATATTCTTTTAAAATGCTCATCAAGCATTTCCTTATATTGAAAGAAAAAAATCACAATCATATTCATGTCATATATATAAATATGTGTAAATAATTACACACAAAGAGTAGTTTAGTGTTGAATATTATTTCACATATACTTATATATATGAATAGACTTGTATTGTTTTATCAGGCATAAAAAAGCTACTTTTCTTTCAATTACTGAAATAATCAAATTAAAAGAAGATATGATTTGGTCAAAAGCTTTTTCTGCATCCATTAAGATGATCATGTGATTTTTTTCTTCCTTTCATTTATGTGGTGTATTAAACAAGTGATTTATATATGTCAAGCTGTCCTTGTATCCCAGAAATAAAGACAACTTGACCACACTGTATGTTCTTCTTAATGATTTAGTGAATTTTATTTACTAGCATTTTACTGAGAATTTTTGCACCGATGTTGGTTAAAGAGATTGGTCTATAGTTTTCTTTCCTATTTAACTCTTTGTCTAGTTTTAGTATCGGAGTAATGGTAGCTTCCAGAAATGAGTTTGGCAATGTTTATTCTCTCTGAATTTTATAGAACAATTTGAGAAGCATCAGTGATAGTCACCCCTGATATACTGGTAGAATTCTGCTGTGAATCCCTTTGGTCCTGGGCTTTTCTTTGTAAATAGAGATGTTATACTGCCTCAATTTCCATGCTTGTTATGAGTCTATTCAATTTTTAGGTTTTCTTGGTTCGATGTTGGTATTTTACATGTGTCTAGAAACTTACCTATTTCTTCCAAATACTTTTATTTGTTAGAGTATAAATTTTCAAAATAACTCCTTATAATTCTCTAAATTTTGATAGTATCCATTGTCGTTTCACTCCCTGAATATATAACTGCATTGATATGGATTTTTTTCTTTCCTTTGTTTGGTTAGTTTATCAATCTTTGACAAACTAACCAACCTTCGTTTGGTTAGTTTATAAACGTAGAGGTTTATCAACCTTATTTATCCTTTTCAAGAACTGACTCTTTGATTAATTAATCTTCTGTTCCTTTTTCTTGTTTAGTTTCAATTTCCTTAACTTCTGCTCTGATCTTTAAAATCTTTTCTTCATTAACTTCTTGGTTTATATTGTTCTTGTTTCTCTGAGACCTTGAGAGATATCATTAAATGATTTTTCTGGGATTGCTAGTTTGTTAAATGTGTGCATTGGTAGCTGTATAATACAACATCCATCCATAATTTTTTAAAAAAAACCCTGAAGAAAACAAGTATTGAAGGACCTTGCCTCAAACTGATAGAAGATATTTACACCAAATCTATTGCCAACATTATACTACATGCGGAAAATGAAAAGCATTTTCCCTTAAATCAGAAACATGACAAAGGTATCCACTCTCACCACACCTATTCAATAGAGTACTCAAAACCCTAGCCAAAGCAATCAGGAAAGAGAATAAAATAAAGGGAATATATATTGCAAAGGAAGAAATGGAACTATGCTTATCTGCAGACGACATGATTCCCTACATAAAAATAAAAACAAACACTCCACCAGGAAAAGTTTAGAACTTGTTAACAAATTCAGCCAATTACAGGACAAAAAAAATTAATACAAAAAAATAGCATCCCCTTATAATAATAATGAACTCATTGAAAAAACTAAGAAGAAAAACCCATTCTCCGAACCTTCTCAAAAAAATTAAATATGTGGGAATAAATGTAACTAAATGACAAAACTCTACAACAAAAATTATATAATTAAAAAAGTAATTCAAGAGGACATCAGAAAATGTTCCTGGATAGGCAGAATTAATATTTTCAGAATGGCCATACTGCTAAAATTCATATACAGATTCAACAAAATTTCTATCATAATATCAATTTTTCACACACCTTGAAAAACCAACCTCAAAATTCATATGGAACCAAAAGAAACCCTTAATAGCCAAAGAAATCTTGAACCACAAGACAAAACCTTACGGCATTATGATTCCAGATATCAAGTTATACTACAAAGTGACGATAATTGTGTGTGTGTGTGTGTGTGTGTGTGTGTGTGTGTGTGTGTTATTGGCATAAAAAACAGACAAGTCAACTAATGGAACAGAAATGAGGGTGTAAAGGCAACCTCAAATCACTCACCTATCTGATCTCTGACAAAGGGGGCAAAAAATATATTAGAAAGAAGACAATTTTTTCAATAGATAGTGATGGGAAAATTGGTTGTCCATAAGCAGAAGAATGAGACTTGGCACACACCAATCACCACGTACTAAAATCAAATCAGAGTGGATCAAAAACCTAGATATTAAAATAAACCTCTTAGAAGACAGAATAGATAAATTCTTGAATATATAGGTGTAGGCAAAGATTTTCTCAGTGGGACACCTGATGTAAAAGAAATAATCCCTAAAATCAACAAATGAAGTCATATCAAATTTAAAATCTTCTGCATGATAATTAACAGAGTATAGAAAGAGCAGAAAAAATGTTACCACCTATACCTCAGGAGCCTCATAACTAGAACATACAAAGAACTGGACTTCCAATCAAGATGGTGACTAAGCAACAGAGCTGCACAATGTCTCCTCATAGACCTACTTAAAAAGTTAAAAATATGGTCAAAAACTGCCTATTCAGTTAGGACAGACAGGAACAGCACAACAACTGAAAGGAGGCCATAGAAAGTTTAGAAACCCGC
Source organism: Ctenodactylus gundi (assembly GCA_004027205.1). Classification (NCBI taxonomy): domain Eukaryota; kingdom Metazoa; phylum Chordata; class Mammalia; order Rodentia; family Ctenodactylidae; genus Ctenodactylus; species Ctenodactylus gundi. Next base: position 63,717 of record PVKB01003465.1, on the reverse strand, counting down.
AAAACACAATGGATCCAGAGGTAAACAGCAGCCCAAAATGCAGACCCGAGCAAACTGCAAAGGCTGGGAGCCACGAGGAACTGCCAGCATCTGCAAACAGAGAAAAGCCCACCCAGAACCTCAGAACAAGGTAATTGCAGATCCAGATCCGGGAGAAGTGGGAATTGACAACAGCTGGTAGCCCTGGCCTCCAGAAAAGTTAGCCTAGTGGTAGTTCATGTAACAAAAACAATGTGAGCTTACTTCAGAAAAAGCCTCCTGGAACCCATATCAAAAGCAGTGCTCAGTAGCTGTAACAGGCAGTGACATAAGCAAGAGCCATTTTTTAAAAAGAGCCTGAGACTGGACTGTTTAAAGTAAAAGAAAGCTCAGAAGAGCACATCAGGGCTTTGAGGATTAATCTTAAATAGTGCCTAGGAAGAAACAGGCACAAGAAACAGTTGCAGAGAGGACAGAAAGGCCACTGACCTCCTGAATGGCTCTAGTGCATCTATGAGGGTGGAGAGCCCCAACCTCAGCAGAGGGAAGCCAGGCCAGGTGGGAGAGCTTTGCTGAGCAAGGGGACTTGGGGTGAAAAAGACACCTCAGAGACCATCCGACCATTAGGTCCTCCCTCAATGCCTACTCCCAATGCAGAACTCAGAAGATTTTCTGCTTCCCCACCCCATACTCTCATAGTTGTTTAGGGAAACCTCTCAGCCAGGCCATTAAAGTGAACAACAGAAACATGGTAAGAAGACAAGGCAACAGGACATTCACAGAAATGCCAGAGACCCCAGAAATCAATGCCATGGGCCCTGAAATAGTGGAACTCATAGGAAGGAAGTCAAAAGCAATTAAATGAGTCAAACATCCAGTTCAAAAAAGGTATCTTCAAAGAAATGCAAGCATTGATCAGTGGGCTTAAAGAGAAACTTACTAACCAAATAATAGTCCTCATGGATACAGAGCTCACTAAGCATATAGAAGCCACAAATAAAAAGTTGGCTGAAGTATAATAGGAAAATGCAAGGTATGAAAGAACATTTTGATAGACAAGTAGAAATTTTGAAAAGAAATCTAGCTGAAATTCAAGATATGAAAGAAGAAGAATTTGACCCAACCATTGTGAGGACATAATTTCGGACCTTGAAGACAACGCTGAGGAAACAAATGCCATAATTAGGCACAACTCCAAAATAAGAAATGCTCAAAGTACGTGGATACAACAGCTGATGGATGATTCAAAGAGAACCAATCTCAGAACTGCGGGTGCAAGAGAAAGAGCAGAAGACAGCACTAATGGTATAAAGAATCTATTCACTGAAATCATACAAGACGATTTTCCAATTCTAGGGAAAATATTAATTTTGGGGTACAAGAAGCCTATAGACCACCAAATATCCTCAACAAGACTTGTCGTGACACATCATATTCAAAATCTCAGAAATAAAGCATAAAAAGAGAATGTTAAAAGCAGCAAGACAAAGACAAACATTATTCTACCAAGGTAAACTTACTTGAATCACCACAGATTTCTCAATGCAAACTTAAAAGAACAGGAGAACCTGGAGCAACATTTTTCAAGCTTTATAAGACAGCAAGTGTCAACTCAGGTTGTTATACCCAGCAAAATTATCCCTGAAAATTGAAGAATCATTAAAAATTGTTCATGACCGAAAATCCCTAAAGAAATTTGCTGCTACTAGCCCAACATTGCAGAGAATACTTGAAGAAATCTTTGAAAGAGACATACAGACAAGCAGCACCAAAGAACATGGGAGAAAGAAAACATCAAAAAAATTGATTGGTATTTGAGTCATTTGATTGGTATTCAGCTTTCTCATAAAAATCTGTGAAACTTCCCCCCATAATTATTAGTTTTAATAGTATATTAGCTTGCAAAATATAATAATGATATTCAACATGGCTAACTGGCTTAAAATCTTTAAAAATATGGATGCCTGAATGTATGGATTGATGGGTAGGTAAAATGATAAACTAAATCTGGCAAAATGTCAAAAATTAGTGAATGTGATTAAATAATTTATGAAAGTTAAAATTTTTTTGAAATAACTAAGTATGCCACTGTATGTGTGTAATTTACTCTTGTGATATAGACATAATTTCATTTAATGTAGCAATTCACTTACATAGTCTTTGATGTAAGTTTATCCTAAGAAAAAGGATTGATGTAATGATAACCTGAATGTCTTTTGAACGTACAAACATTTACTTTTCAATTCTCAAAAAAAAAAAAAAAATACTGGAGAAAAACAGACCCTTAAAATCAAAGACTTAGTTAACAAACAGGCAATTGAAATAAATAAACAGTTATCAGATGAAGAAGTATAAGTAACCAACAAAAACATGACAAATGTTCAACACCCTTAGCCATTACAAAATGCAAGACTAAGTGACACTGAGATACCATCTTATCCCAATAAAAATGGCTCCTATCAAGAACTAAAATAGCAACAGATGCTGGCTAGGTTGCAGGAAAAAGGAACACTTTCACATTGCCAATTAATAGGTAACTGGTACAACTGCTGAGGGAAGCAGTATGGAGACTCCTCAAAAAAACTGAAAACAGATATTCTGATTGACACAATTATACTTTATGTGGGTATCTTTCCCAAAGAGTTAAAAGAAACATATGACAGAGATACATGTACACTCAGATTTACAGTGGCACAACTAATAATAGCTAGACTCTGGAAGATTCTGAAACATCCATCAATAAACCAATGGATACAACAAATGTGGCATGCATACACAATGGAGTACTACTCTGTCATAAATACAGATAGATTTCAGTCACTTGTCAGTAAATAGACACAATTTTAGACACTAAGGCTTGGTGAAGTCAGACTCAGAAAACTAAATATCATTATTACTTCTCTAATTTAAGAAACTCGGGATACAAATTAATAATAGAGTCGACTGAGCAAGCTGTGGGGAGTTGGGGGAGATGACAGAGGGAGCAGAAAGGTGTAAAAGGTACAGGAGAAGGTAATGTGAAGTTGATGCATCATGTATGCAACAAAATTCTTAAGCTCTCTGTAACAACTGTGCATTGCAAACATCTATTAACAACTGGGGGGCAGGGAGAAAGACTGGAGTATTTTGGCTCTTGATGTCAAAGGACTCAGTCCAGCATCACTTGGTCTCCTTGCCTTTCAGCCCATGGCAAAGCATTACATCGCGGCACACAAGCTACTGACTTCATGACAGCCAGGAATCAGCAAGACAAAAGACAAAACCACTATCCCCTAATCTCCGTTGAGGGCATGTCCTCAATGACTATAGATGCCCTACTAGTCCACCTAGAGGTTCCACCACCTCCCAGTAACACTGTGCACAGGACACAGGCCTTTGGGGAATACTTATCAAAACTATAATAGTATCTGATTTCTTTGGGCCAAATTGCTGTTTGGAGCTAAGAGTCTGCCACACAAAGTGGTAAGATCTCTGTGGGATAATGAAAAATAGATTTGATCTTTGACTTCAACTTCTGAACTATAACTCCTAAAACACTTGAAATCTTCTGATAGAAGTCTATTTTATTATTGATAAGAAGCTCCAATTGACCAAACCTGTGTTTATGCTAATACCACATGGGGCAGCAAAGGTTTCGGAGGGAGTTTGGTCACAGGAAGACCCTACCACCTGATCACATGGTTGGAACTTGCACTTTCTTCATGAAGGAAGTTCCATGGAAGAGACAAAGGCTGAAAATTTGAGCTTAGTCACATGGCTAATAATTTAATCGGGCATGTCTACATGGGCCATCACACAAATACAACACAGACTGGTGGTGTAAATAACAGGAAAGTGTTTCTCACAAATTGAGGCTCTGGGAAGTCTAACAACAAGGTGCCAGAGGATCCAGTTCCTGGTAAGGATTACCTTTCTGGCTTGCAGATGGCCATCTTTTCACAAATTCTTCACACAGACTTTCGTTGTAAATGCAAAGAAATCTCTCTCTTTCCCATGATTATAGAAAAACTTATTTCATCAGGAAGGCCTGACTCTAATGATCTACTAACCTTAATCATCTTACAAAGTCCCTTTGTCCAAAAATCATCACCTTAGGCCTTAGGATTTCAACACATAAATGAATTATATGGGAATGAACACACAGTTCGGGTCTACAATACCTGTGTAAATATCTTATTATAACAGGGGCTGAGGAGTTTAAGGATTGGTGACCACAGTGAATACTGAGACAGCTGAAAGGGCATGGAGCGCTGAGCCACCATGCCTTATCATATCCTTCCTGAGAACTGGCTACCCTGTGGCTTTTCATTTATAAACTTCAAAGTAAACCAGTAGTCAGTCACAGTGTAGTGCTTTGCTGAGTTCTTTAAATTATTTCAGTAATAGGCTGGAGGAACAGCAGAGCTGTTAAAGCAATAGCCTAGCAAGTGCAAGACCCTGAGTTTTATCTCCTGGCACCAAATAAACCAGGAAAGGTGGCACAAGTCTGTAATCCCAGAATTTAGGATACTGAGGCAGGAGACTTGCTGTGAGTTCTAGGCCACCCTGGGCTACATAGTGAGTCAACACCAGCCTCGGCTATAAAGCCAGATCCTATCTCAAAAATTATTCTAGTAAATTTTTAAACCAGAGCGGTGGTGGTGGTCATGGTCACATTCCCAAATTAGCAATTCACTAGGCAAGAAGCCTGAGTCATCCCCAGGACTTGCGGATGGCCTCTAACACAATGACCGGAAGTCCTGTGACACTGACTCCTTAGCCTGTGGGGAACTGACAGTCAGTGTCAGAAAGTAATTGAAAGGTAGAATGCCCAGTAGGTGTGGAAGAATTTGTATTGAAGACACAGGCCTCCCCATGAGCCTCTATCAGTCTCTAACAAGTAGATTGGTGTTTTTGTGCTAGGATTGCCTAGCATAACAGGCAAAGTTCTGTGATGAATTATTAGTGTGATCAGGAACTGTGAGTCTGATGGAATTTTATTCCTATAACTAGGTTATGTTATCTGTCAAAAAGAAGGGGTTTTATAGGTATAATTAAGATACCTAATCAATTTATTTTGAATTAATTGAATGTGAGATTATTCTGAGTAGGTTTATCTATTAAAATAAACCATTTAAAAAAGGGTCTAGAAATCAGAAATAGAGGACTTCAGAAATTCTCTTGCTGGCTTGAAAAACATGAATTGTCACACTATGATGGAGTCCAAGACAAACCTGGTGACACGGAACAGCATGGCTCTAGGATCTGAGAGGAGCCCTGAGTAGACAGGCAGCAAGAAGTAGGACCTCAGTTCTATTGTCACAAGGAACTGAAGTCTGTCAATAACCTGAGGGAGTACGACAAAGATTCTGAGTTTCACAAAGCAACTCCACCTAGCCAACACTTTCATGGAAGCCTTCTCGTATCATAGCTTACAAGACATTCCTAGCAATATGTGACTATGGTTCATCTCATACCATTAATGTAGTCATTTTAAATTAAGAAATCCTTATTATATAGTTTATACATTTTCATAAAATACTATTTTCAAAGCAGGAAATAAATTTCCCTGAAGACTCACGATTGAAATTTCCTAATTTTTGAGTGTCTTTTGAAACTTATCATTAGCAAACAAAATAACAAGTATAATTCAGCTAAAACTGTCCACCTAATTCAGAATTCTAACTTCTCTATTCAAGAGTGAAACCATTGCAAAGTGTCCTAATTTAACAGATAAGATCACCAGACCCACACAAACAGGCATCAGTACCTGATGGGGAAAATAAATCCAACTACGGCCTTATCTGTCCATGAGTTTCCCATTCCTCCTTCCTGAGTCCTTTACCACCAGCTGACCCACAGCCAAAGCAGAGAATCAACCAGTGTGATGTGATTAGAGTCCCTGCTCCTCTGCTGTACTTTTATGTATGCTTTTTATAGTTCCATTGTTTTTCTCATATGTGATACTTAGATCGCAGGAAAAGTTCACACTGTTCTAAATTTGCTAAAGTCAAACAAGGTAACAAGTGTGAAATCGTTTCCAAACAGAATACAGTTCTGTAGTTTTGATAAATGCTTTCTGTTTTTTGTTTTTTGTTTTTTGTTTTTATGGTCCTGCTTTGTAGTTCAAGACTGGCTTGAACTCTCTGTGTAATCCAGGCTGGCCTCAAACTCAAAGCAATTCTCTCGTCTCAGCTTCCTGTGTGCTGGGATTACAAAAGTGTTCCATCACACCCAGTTTATGTGGTGCTGGGGAATTGAATTTAGGGCTCTGCGCTTGTTAGGCAAGGGCATTAACTAATCCTCCAGCCCCAACAAATGTTTGTTTTTAAATGAGAAGCCCTTCTATAGAATAATAGATACTCAGTATCAAGAAAATTGTCAGATGGCAATTGTACATCTAAATCTTTTTTCCAATACTCTACAATGGTTTCACTTTTGAACAGAGAGGTTAAAATTGCAACTTGGGTGAATAGTTTTAGCTGAGTCACACTTGTTATTTTGTTTGCTAGTGGTAAAGTTCAAAAGATACTCAAAAATTAGAAAATTGTAATCACGGATCTTCAGGGAAATTTCTTTTCTGCTTTGAAAATAGTATCTTATGAAAATGTATATTCAATGACGGTACACAGGCAATCAAATAAGATCTATGCCTTGGGGAAGGCTTTTACAAGGGACCTCTCAATGATACCCTCCATCCTCCAGTGACAAAGAGCTCCCTCCATCCTTGTAACATCTTTCCATCTGTCATAATTATCAGAAGCTTCTCCGTTGTACTGTGACTCAGTAGAAGCAAGGTTCTGGGGGGTGAAAAGTCGAGTGACAAGCGGTGCTTGGTCACTAGCTTAGAAATAAGGTTGATACACCTAACGTAATAATGAACAGTGCAGGTTAATGCTTTCACTTCACGTCATTTAACCATTGGTGTACAGAAAGACTGATTGGTCTCTGAACAGCTGTGGAAACAAGAGGAGGAAGAATGCACCTTCTGAAAGCCTGACCAGGGAGTCTGAAACTGACATGGTAGAAATCTGGGAGACTCCGAAGTTCAACAGAGCATCTGTTGTTCATTTGCTATCTTGCTTTTTATTTGAACAGCAAATGGGTGTTTTTCTTCACCCAAAATAGAAATAGAATAGTTCAAGTCCAAAGCAGGATTTAGGCAAGAGGCCAACTGCAGAGAAGAAAGATTTAAAACAAGACCCAGGTCTGTGGTAGCTGAGTAAACTCCTACTTGTTTTACATATCTGTTGGAGGACATTGCCAGATGCAAGTGGCCTTCTGTTTTCCTGTTACTTTCTACTGCATAGCTTTTGAGATTTGTGTAAAATTGTTTGTTCTCTGCACCTTGCCAAGAGGGGTGAAGTATTTATATTAGCTCCATAATTCAAAAGAACAGAATTCCTATAGTATAAAAACCACAAATGAAAGTTGTTATTAATATTTGACACAAATCTATATATTTCCTTTGAGTACGACTGTCACGGTTCCTTTCTCGTTGCTAGGACACAGTACCCGAGACCCACAATTTAAGAGAGAAAAGGTTTATTTTAGCTTGTGGTTTCAAAAGGTCTCAGTCTATTCATGGGCAGTCAGCAATTGTAAAAGTGAATGGGAGAGGCCTCACTAGAGAAAAGCTGTTCAAAACATCACAGCAGGAATCAGAATGAATGAAGAAGTAGCAAAGCTAGAATATGGCCTTCTAGGTAATGTCCCAGTGATCTGTCCTTTCTCGTTTAAGCCCGAGTCTTCAAAGCCTTACCAACAGGCCACATCTCTTAACAGCATAGGGAATCAAAAGATATTCTACAACATCCAAATATGTGAAGCTTTTGGAGGACATTCCAGATCCAAACCATAACATTTCCATCCTGTGCCCCAAAAGATTCATGTCCACTCCCTTAGGCAAAATGCACTAAGTCCATCTGTAAGAGTTGCCAAAGTCATGGCACACCCAGCACAGCCAAAAATTTCAAGTCCAGAGTTTCCTCCAATCCTCAAGGCAACTTCTTAGCTGTGTTTCTGTGTAAGTTAATGGAAAGTTAAACACTTCTAATACGCAATGCCACAGGGTAATATTCCCATTACAAACCAGGAAAATAGGAGGACAGAAAGCAATCAGACCAAAACAAGATCTAAACCCACCAAAATAAGCATTAAATCCTGTAGTTCCATTAAATCCTACAGCTCTGCACCTAGTACTTGGGGTAAACTGTAGCAAGATATGAGCTCCAAACAGGTTTGTTGGCCCTAGTCTTAGAGTATTGTCTCTAGCTGCAGCCTCCATGAATTCTCTTTTGGGCTGGCTCTGCTCACAGACTGGGGGGTTCCTCTGCATATGAGTCACATTTCTGGCATTTCCACATTTCTGGGGTTTGCACTGCACCTGTGGCTTCCCTTCCACAGCTTCATGCACTTCCCTCCCAAAGGCACACTAGATGGCCTCCAAGGCCTTCCTCTGAAAAGACTTCCGAACCCCACAACTCTTGCATTCTACATGCATGTGAAGCTAGCAACACATGAATGACTCCAAGGTCTGCTGCTGGCTTGAACAGTAGCCTGACCTTTGGTCTATGACTGCAGAAGATTCCAACTGCCTGGAGAGCTGAAGTCTATGGTGATTCATTTTCCTAAATTGCACTAGAAGATGCTCTCAGTCTCTCTTTTCAAAGCAAAGTCTTTCAGCCTTGCAACCTTGCATGCATAAAGGTCAGGGTCTTCTTGACTCCTAAGATGTTCTCCAGGCATCTGCCTTGTAATTCTGATTCCAAGTACTTTGCTTGTTTTTAATGCCAACCTCTTCAGCAACTGTGTGCTCTTTTGTCCCAAGATGGAAGTCGCTTGCTCTCTGACAAAACTGGAAATTTTAGCATCTTTTTCCTCTGCCATTTTTTCCTTCTTATCAGCGTAGAGTTGCTTAAAAGCCATAAGCCGTACACATGTGACAGAATGAACGCTGGGCTGCCTTGAAATTTTCTCCACCAGACTAGCTAGTGTACCACCCTTAATCCCAGTTTCAGGAAAAGTCTCAGGACAGAGGCAACATGACAACACATTTTTTGCCAAACCACAGTACTCAAGGTTTCTAGGCTAATTGACATTGTTTTTTTTTCCCCACCTGAAACTTTTTGAGCCTCCAATCGACATATGTCAGCATTCAGGTCTTCTATTCTCTGGCCAGTATCTCCCACCAAGGTTGGATCTAGCTTTCTAAGGCTTCTCTGGTCAGCATCTGCAAATTCCTCCCACGAACCAGTCCTAAAGGCTTCTAAGTCATATGCTCAGGTAAAGTCACCACAACAGCACCACTTCTCTGGTACCAACTTCTATCTTAGTTACTTTCTCATTATTGGAGTATGTCACCCAACGCATACAACTTTATAGAGGAAAGATCAATTTTAGTTCATAGTTTCAGAAGGTCTTAGTCCATTCATAGGCAGTCAGCAATGATGGAAATAATTGGCAGAGGCCCAGCCAGAGAGAAGCTACTCAAAATATTGTAACAGGAAAAAGAATGAGTAAGGAAGGACAGAGCTAGTGTAAACCCTTCCAAGTCACATCTCAGTGATCAGCACTTTCTGCTAAAGCCCCAGTGTCCCACCCCTTCTAACCAAGACCCACCTCTTAACAGCACAAGGAATCTACAGATATTCTACAACATCCAAATATACGAGGCTACTGGGGGATATTTCAGATTCAAAACATAACAATATCTCACAGTTAAGTTTCTCTGAAATAGAGCTAAAGCTTCCTCCTGCTCCATGACATAGGCCAGTTGAGCAGGCCACATGTATGTTGCATCTACATAAAATAAAGATTATTCTCTTATATCCTATAGTACTGGATGAAAAGCATTCTATACAATGTTACAGTAGTCAATTTTAAGAGCTGCTAATTCAGGAAAGCTATAAAAGTCTACCCTAGCACTCATTCAGATTCATTTCATTTTGATAAGATGTGGTATAGAGACAAAGATAAGGCATTGTGCTATTGTTTTTATCCTCTCAAGAATGCAGAGCCAAGCCACAGGACAGTACCTGCTCTACTAAGATTCTTTACTTGAAATCTGTAGCCTGGGTTTATCCAAATGTGCCTGTACTCCAGAGTGCTCAGTTAATTTGACTTTTGACAACAGCTAAAAAAGAAGGTCACCCACTATCTACAGTCAAATTTCTCCCAGGGCTGAGAAGGAAAAGACATGTGCAACCCCCTCTGGTTGTTTCTTTAAAGCAAAGATCAAGAAGTGGCAGAGGGCTATCTGATAACACCTCTTACCTCCTAGGGGAAGGCTGAAGGGTGACATCTTACCACCATTATCTTACCTCATTTAAGGCATAAAGATACATGTTTGTACTATTAATAGAAACACAACACAAGCAGGCAAGCATGATTTGGGGGAAAAAAAGAATATATAACAAATATTTTCAAATATTACATATTTTTTTAATTCATGGCTTTTCTTGGTGAGAAAATTCTTGCAATGTAATGCTTAAAAACTGCAGTCAATAGTCAAATCTGAAAATCCTAGAGGTTGCCATGAGAAACAAAAGACATATGACAGATGATGTCACAAAATCTCAGCATGTTTCGAAAGATGTTCTTTAAACTAGTTATCACCAATCTGTACTTCCTAAATAAGTGTCTTATTTCTTTCATACTTTAATTTTTTATGGCCACCCTCTGTATGTATATTGTGGGTGGAAAAAAACACTGAATATGCAAGTCATATCTCCAAATGTTTGAGGGCCATGTCTTAGTCTGTTTTGTGTGATTTGACAGAATACTTCAGACTGGCTAATTTATAAAGAACATACGTCTATTTCCTCACAGTTCTAAAATCTGAGATAACCAAGACAAAGAAGCTAGAAATTCTGTGTGGATCTTCTGACTGAATCCTCATATGGAGAATTGCAGAAGGATAAGAGGAATTAACTGTCTTCACAGGACAGAAGAGCAAGAAAGAGAACTCACTCCTGCAACGCCTTTCTGTAGCATCACTAACCCATTCACTAGGAGGGAGCCCACATGACACAACTATCTCCCAAAATTGCTATGCTGGGGATCAAGTTTACACTGCACAAACTTTAGGAACACATTCGGTCCACAACAAGGAAAGATTTCTTCACATACAGAAATTAAGGAATTTAGAAGACTGACATCTGTGCCTCCTTTCAATATAGTTAGTTATTTCAGCATGCAAAGTTATCTTCGTTTGGATATGAAATGTTCCCCAAAAGCTTCATGTGTTTAGAAGGTAAATGGATCATGAAATTAATTCTGTCAGTGGGTTAATTCATTGGTGATCTCACAGTGCTGTTGAGAGGTGCAGTCTGGCTGGGAGGGGTAGATCACTGATGGTGTTCCTTGAAAGGGCTGATTCTTGTCCCAGGCTCTGGCCTGCCCTCACTCTACGTCCTGTTGGAATTTTTCTCTGGCCAGACCCTCTGCCATGCCATTCCATTACTGTCAGCCACCCATGAGTGAACTGAGACCTTCTAAAACTGTGAGCTAAGATAAACCTCCAGTCCTCTAAGTTGCAGATGTTGGGCATTGTGTCCCAGCCACAAAAAAAAAAAGTGACTAAGATAGGATTATCTCTGATTTACAGCAGCAAGGGAAGAATGCAGAAGTAAAGAGTAATAGTAATACCTTTCTCTAAATTAACTGTGGTCAAGCAATCTCCTAACCACCTTAAAGAGAAACAGATCTTTCTGTCTCTGTTTTACAGATGAGAACATGGAGGCTTGTTGTATGGAGTATAGATCTAGAATCTAATCAGGGGAATCCAACTCCAACTCTCACACCCTTGATCCCAAAATACTACATATTAAGCACATTATTTTCTAGTGAAGCACTATCCAACAGAAGTAGCAAGTGAGCCACATACCATATTAAAAAATACAAAAAAGTGAAATTAATCTTAGTAAGGTTTTTATATAACATATTCAAAATATTTTTGTTTCTGCAAATAATTAACATTATACAAAACCCATTGATGATATATTATATATTCATTTTCACATACTTAATCTTTCAGGTCTGCTTAAAACTCACATCTCAGTTTGAACTAACCACAGGCCAAGAGTTCAATAACCACATGTAGCTAGTAAACAGTACTATTCTGACACATACTGTTAAGAGAAAAGAAATAGGAAGAAATGTGCTTCAAGGAGTAGGAAGAGAAGGACACAGGTAGAGAGAAAAAAATACTACAAAAATTGAGCCCAAGCAGAATGGAAAAAAAAAAATCACACAGATTTAAAGTGTTTTTTGATGCTCTCAACGTTGTAGCAATAAATAACAAATTCTATTCATGGACATTAATTGTAGATAATCCATGTCCCAGAAAACACAAACTAGTTTTAGGAATCATGGCCTCCAGAGCTCCAGTCACATGATTCCCCTTATAACATAGAGCTCCGTAAGTACTCCAGCCACCTTGGGTTGAAAAAGGCCCAAGAAGGTTAACTGTTAATTAGTAGATGGTCAAAATGCCTTCAGACCTTTCTACCAATTTGTAAGTTTAAAATGAGAATTAAATAAAAAGTATCAGTCTTAGTTACTTACTCAATGCTGTGACAAAATACCTCGTATCCACAACTTAACAGAGGGAAGATTTATTTAGCTCAGTTTCAGAAGGTCTCACATAATCCGAACTGGGGGGGGGGGGGGGGGGGGGGGGGGGGCAGCCGGCAAGGCTGCAGGTACATACAAGGACAGACACTGGGGAGCTGCTCACCTTACTGCAGACAGAAGCCAAGTAAACTGGGAGCAGGCAGACGAGCCTTCCCAGGAAGAAGCTGCTACAGCGTTTCTTCTTCCTCCCTTTGGGCCCCTCCCCCTGGGTGGCTGCCTCAACCTCATTTCCTGTTCCAAGAGTCAATAACAAACACCTGAAAGCTTTACCCAATTGCAAACCTTAAACACCTGCCCTTCGCAGCCAGGCTCCACCTCCCAATAATACACAGTTCCGAACACATGAAGCTTTTGGGAGACACTCAAGATCCAAACCATAGCAGTATCCTTCTACTCCACCTTACTCAGGGTTTCAAGGCCCATGCCCAGGTAGAAAGCTTTTGCTCTTGCCAGCCATTTTTCTCTATCCTTTGACTTGGATCTTGAGCTACTTTCTCAAAGATAAAAAAGAATGAGATAAAATGGTCTAATTAATTTCTATTTTTGTGTCATTAACAACTCGTTCCCTAGTTTAAGAAACAAATGTAATATCTTATAGCCTGGCAGGTTCAGTCATTCATAACCACAAACTTATGAACATAGAGGTAAGCTGAAATATCTTCTTTTTTTGCTTGGGTGCTGCTCCTAATGGTTTTCACTTACATCATTTGCAGTCAAGGAAACACATTTTTAAATAAGATAAGGGTTAGATTTAAGCGATCTATTTTTAGTTATCAGCCAGAATGAAATTATATTGTCTCCCATCAAAACCAACCTCAGAGCCTTCATTTATACTAAATAATAAATTATTTTCATAGCACTCTGTTCTCAAATTTGACCAAGTAGCAGAGCCCTGTAAATGTCAAGATATTTTTCTTGGATTATCATGAAAAAAATCACCATATAAACATTAAAGGCAAGTATACAATTTACTTAAATCAAATAACCATAAGTATTTACGAACAATGGATACACCAGCATTCTGAAGAGTTGACCATATTATAATTGGTAATATCCCACCCTTTGATTTAAGGCTTTTTCTAGAGTTAGATGAAAATAGCTATATCCAAATCAGTAGCTGCACATTGTGAAAATGAGTTTTTTCTTGGAAACTTAAGAAGTATTAGGCTGTAGGGTCATCTTTCTTCTTTGTGGGCTTTCCCTTTTAAAAGTTACCAAGAATACATTTATCAATGGAGAAGTGATATCAAGTATTAGCTTCCAGTACAAGAAGAAAATTTACGTATTTGTAACCTCTGGTTATCCCAGGCATCCCAATTGAAAGCCAATGCCACAATTCCCTGAGAACAAATCCTCCACATTGCATCTAGTGGTACAATTCCATTGTAGCCTGTCATGAAGTCAGACCCAGGAGAAGATGGTAGAGGGGAGGAGTAAGATTTCTTACATTGAACTGTTTGGCCTAATGCTGTTTTCATACATACTAAACTACAACTTAACTTGATGAGTAAACAAATTTTTTAATCTATCTTGTAGCAAGTAACTGAATCTTAGCCAATCACAAGCAGCCAGCTGTTCAAACCAAATTCAAGTAAGACAGACAGACAGACATGAGCTGTAACTAATCAGGCTGCCTCTGTGTCTGACTTCTGCTTTCTACACCTCACTTCCTTTTCTCTGGAAATAAACATAACCTATAGTAGAGTCGGATATCCTAAATCAAACAGATCTAGACTACTCTGTGATCTTAGAATTACAAATAAATTAAGTCTATGTATTGGTCACTTTCCTATCACTGGAACAAAACATTCAATATACAAAACATAAAGAAGAAAAGATTTACTAGGCTTCTGGTTTCAGAGGGTTTAGTACACGGAATAAGGAACAAGAATACATGCTCCCAGTAACCTACCTATTCTGAATAAAAGTTACTTCCTTCAGCTTTGAACTCATGAATGAATTCACTAATGAGTATTACACCCCTGCAATTCCATTATCTTCTAAAAGCCCCACCTCTGACCACATCAGACTTTTGGCAGACATTTTAGAGTTAAACTATACCAACCTGTAAAACTAGCTTTACTGTGTGGTTTTTTCTTTTCTTTTCTTTTCTTTTTTGTAATAGTTTAATACACTAGTGCACTAAGAATTGAAAAGTCATGTTTCCATGTATTGGAGGGGTCCTGGCAATGCTGTTCCTCACTACCAAAAGAGTCTCCAAACAGCCATAGCTTACTCTTGCCAGTGAATTGTCCTCAGGAGCCGTCACAAAGCCAGAGTCACAGTGATTCAAAAGTGGTTAGCCACAGTAAACTTTTTCTTCACCAAAATTTTATTATGAAAAATATTAAATATACATCAAAGTGAACACCAGAATGAGCACATAGCTTCAGTAATTGTCAACGGATGGCCTGCCTTGTTAATCTGCACCTCTACTTACTCTCTCTTCCCACACACGCACGGCACTATTTTGAAACAAATCTCAGAATTTATACTATTTTAAATGTAAATAACTCATTATATAGCTACAAAAACTACAGGCTTTACAAAATATTATGATAATACCACTACCATATTTGAAACACCAATAATAAAAAATAACTGTTAGGGATATTAACAGTAAATTCTTAGCATGATCAAATACTCAGAGTTCACGTTTTCCTATTGTCTCATATTTTTCAATATAATTTGGTTTGCTTAAATCATAATCACCCCCAAAAAAGTCTACGTATATTTTGTTTCTATGTCTCAATATTTTCTGTAAATTGGAAGGCTTGATTATATTTAGATTTAACTTTTTTAACAAGAAGACTTCACAGGTTGTGCTACGTACCTCCTAGTATAACACATCAGGAGGTACATAAAGCCTGATGCTAATATTGATCAATGAGTTCAGGTTTTGCCAGCCTGATCATCCATTATAAAGTTCTCTATCAGCTCTTCAACTAATGATCTTAGCAAGCACTGATGTTAATTACTCAGATCAATTATCTCATTAAGGTTTGAAATGTTTATGTTTTAAATCTATCGTTTTCTCTGCACTTACTAACTGGGATTTTTCTAAGCAATCACTTTCATTAAATATTTGGTTATTCTGGGGAAAAGAAAAAAATCATCAAAAGAACAAGTCAAATTAGATTCTTTGTTTTAATTTACCTATTTTCAAAACAATGAATTAGCTCTGTAGTACACTGCACAGGTAATAAGGTTTTCTGTCATAAATCCATGCATTTCAATATATCTTATGTATCTCAATTCTTACGTGGTAGTGTTCTTTGTGATTTTCAAATTGTCCCCTGTGGTCGGTGGAAGGTCTCTAGGCTGGCTCCTGAACCCTTTCAGTACATTCTTGATGGTTTCCTCACTCAATTTCCCAGCACCCTCTTCCTTTCCGCATTTACTCTTCCAAATGTGGAACTCGCCATTTTGACTGGCCCAGTTCCTCATATTGATACTTCATACCACAATCTAGGTGCTCATTGCCAATGGCTCAGTCCAGATTTTTTTAGTAGAAGTTGCTGGGCAAAATTTATTAGAAAATATATCTGAAATCTAGACTGATACTTTGAATTGAAATTGAGGGCAGCAGGTTTTATTTAACTTGTTTGGTTTTACCAGGGTATATTTTTCTCCTGCATTGAAAAATCTTGGTGACATTAACAATTTTAACATTTCTTTGCAGGTCTTTTTTTCTCCTTAGCATAGATATATCCCACAACAGATGTCCAAATTCCTGAGTTTTTAAATGTCATTTGAAGTAATATATCTTAATGCAGCTAAACCACCTACATGACATACAATTAGGTTCACTTATGTCCTTTTAATTTTTTTAAGACTCTCTTTCTTGTTTTAATGAACATGATTTAAAAGTCAAATCTATAAAACAATGCATAATTGAGATACTTTTATTACTTTGTGGTTTATGTTTATATTTGTATTTCCTCTCGCACATATGTACTACTCTAGATCTTGCTTTTTACACTTGATCTTCTGCTTCTGCCTTACGAGGGCTCACTTCTAGCTCTGGCTCGAGTTCTGAAATTCTTTCATTGTCGGTCACTACCTGGAAAGCCCATCATTTCCCTTCACTTCTCAAGTGTTTACAGAAGCTCTGGGGTACATAAAGAAAAACAATTGCAGCAGGAACTTCATGTTGGATGTCAGATAATCCTGTTCCAAAGAATTCACCCACTGTGGCCTCCATGTGAAATCCATCTGTCACTATTCCTTCAAGGATTCTAAACCTCCATCATGGTAGGGATCTCTCCTCGTCTTTGCTTAGGCTTTCCCTGCGTCAATGTCCAGATACCTTGCTTTCAATACGAAACTGAGTCATTAAGACGTTTTCCTAAATAAAAGAAGAATCCTGTCTATAAAAAAAGGAAATCTAATTTCTCTTCAATTTCCCCAAATTCAGCCGGCTTTTAAAGTATCATTGATTTTCTGGCTTTTAGTAATTACAATTTGAATAATTATGCCTATTGTTGTGGTTAGGATCTGGAGTGTCCCCCAAAAGTCTCATGTTTTTTAGTGGAACCATGTGATGTTGGTGGATTGGGGTCTGGTCTGGAGGAGTGTATTGCAGTTAAGTTAGGATTAAGGGGGTGTAGTGGCCACACCGGGATGCAAGAGGGACTGGTTACTGGGAGGAGACCTGAAAGGATACATAAGCTGCACCTGCCTTCCTGGAGGACGGGGGACTAGTCTCAGCTAGCTTCGGCTTGTCTTCCTGTTTGTCCGGGGAAGCTGCCTCCACCTCTGTCTCCGCCATGTACTTCAATTGTTGCCGGCCACCCATGAATGGACTGTGACCATCGAGACTGTGAGCTAAAATAAACCTTTCCTTTCCTAAGTTTGTGGGTGTCGGGTATTGAGTCACAGCAACGAAAAAGTACCTAAGACACCTATCTTGTAGCATTGTTAGGACATTTTATTAATTGGTAATGTTAGAAAACATATTTGAACTTACCTATACAGTGGAGAAAAATAATAACACCTACCCCATAGCTTATAAGATTTTTGTGACAATTGAATGAATTAAATACACAAAAGGCTTTGAACAGTGTCAGGTACATAGTAAGTACTCAACCAGTGTTTGTGGCTTCTGCTACAGCTACTGCTTTTATCTTATTAGACATCTTTGATCTAAAAAGGTTGTTTGGACTTGCTGCTACAGGGAGATAAGAAACTCGAGAGTACACAGCTATGTGGGACTGAATGACAGATATGACCTCAAGCAGCTCTTGGCATGTAGTGACAAACAAAGGCAAGCTTTTGGTGCTGGGAGGATTAGCACTCATACATGTAAAGGACCGGCACGTGGTAGATGGTCATGTCACTTCTAGAAAGGTCACAGTTATTGTTAAGGACTAAGGCTGAACTGGAGAAGATGGTGCATTTTAAATCCTATCATGAAGCACCATTTTAAGCACATTCCTGTAATCTCAGCTACTCAGGAGATTGAAACAAAAGGATTTGTTAGTTCAAAGCGAGCTTGGGCAAATAGCCATGTATATATATATAAAGAGCTGAGGCAATAACTCAGTCTCCCTGGGTTCATTTCCCATTGCTACAAAACAAGCGCACTATGTTGATTCCCACAGAGGACACTCTATATTATTATTGCCATCCTCAGTAATAGCACTCCAATGAGATGGCTAGGCAGCTGCAGCTGTTTTGTGGCTAACTAGATACAGAATCCATAGTTTGCAAGGTATAAGCAAAGAAGAAAGGCCCCAGGTCTCATAGCTGTGCCCTAATCCTCAATGACTAGGACTCACCTCTAGCTCTGACTCAAGAGTTGCAACTCTTCCACTGGTATTTCATTGGTTGGTCATCACCCGAATAGACTGTGCTCTCCCTTTGCTCTTGATGGGGAGAGCCAGCCCCTGTGAGAGCAGGCTTACAGTCAGCTGTCACTCAGGTGATTACTGCCTTGCCACAGTGGAAGTCAGGAGGTGTTATGGTTGGGATTGAAACATCCCCCAAAAAACTTCATGTATGGAAGGTGATTAAATTATGGGAGTCAATCTATTGGTGCCCTGTGCTGTTAGGAGGAGGGATCTGGTTGGCAGGGGCACATTGCTGGGGCCCAACCCAGAAGGGGTGGATCATGGGGCCATGATCTGGAAGGATATATGATAGCTCCATCGTTCCTCGTTGACTCTGCCTTCTATCTCCCAAGGCATGAGCAGCTTCTCCACAGAAAGGCCCCTGCCATGTGCTTCCCACCATTACCAGCCACCATAGTGGACTGAGACCTCCTGAAACTGAGTGCTAAAGTAAACCTTTCCTCCCCTGGGCTGTTGCTATTGGATATCATGTCCCAGAAATGAGAAATTAGGACAGCAGGCTTGCAGCACTAGCATGAAGTGCCCTGAGCAGGATGGCTTCCCCAGGCAGCACAGGTAAAAAGGGAATAGAAAATTAGCCTTTCCCTAGTTCCTTCTCCAGTTTCTCCAAGATTCAATAAGCCACCAAGCCATGCCTGCTACCCCAGGAATTTAGAGCCAATCGTGGAGTAAGAATCAAAGAACACAACTGCACCCAGACACCAGATATAACTAAAGATATGGGTCAAGGCGATAAAAGGTATAGAACCTCTTAGAAATGACAGGACAGCAGGAAACCAGATTCAGAGAAAGATGTTCTCTGTCCTCTCCCTAGCACTGCTAACAGGATGTCTATGGCATTTCCATGGAGATTTACAAATTCAAACCTAAAACAGATAAAACAAAGACTATAAAATCAAATGTATGGGACAGGGGGCTGAGTAGAAAGAGAGATGGGCTGGGGACCAACCACAGCCCACCTCTTTCACTTAGTGAAGCGGAAGCAAGCCAGGTCCCACACAACAGAGTGTGTAGTAGCATCTGGCAGCTGTGATAGACCAGCTAGAAGCGCTTCTGAGTATTGAGACTGCAAGTAGCAGCAATGAACCATCAGGAACCAGGGTCAGTTAAGCACTAGCAGTCAGAGAAACTTCTCAACCTGTTTGCCCAGAAACCCAGAAATTTATCTCTAGGAGAAAAAGAAAAAAAAAAAAAGACCTCTAGACTTCATTTGTTTTAGGAGTTTCTCAGTCATTCTGCCAAAAATAGACCTAAAAGAAAGGGGGAAAGAAAACCTTGTGTAAGGATCCTGGCTACTCAGATGACTGACCATTATGCTTTAATAGAAGTCTCAAGAAAGAAACTAATTAAACGCACCTGCACTAAAATGATTACATAGCTATTATCTGCCCACACAGAGAAAGTGAGAACCACAAAATCTAAAACACAGCAAGCAGCAGGCTTAATTGTCTTCTGTAAGAAATGGCTTTTGTTTTGCTCAGTGCTCCATCAAAAACACTAAGTGTTAATGTACCCTGTATAATCTATCTGGCCAGCTAACTAGTTTAATCCATCACACACCATTGGAAAGAATAAAAGCAGGTTGGTAGTGACAAGTTAATAGTAGAGGCAGGAAATAAAATGGAGAAAAACACTTTGATTGATGGTGCAGAACTATTAGGTGCTACTATTGATGGACTCTGTCTGGTTTTATATAGTGGCCAATCAAAGCAAAAGAGATCTAGTAACTTAAAACTTTGAACACGTTCCCTCAATTAAATTTTTAAAAGGCCAGTAAATCTATTGCATTCAAACTGAATGATAAAAGTCCAATTACAGCCCACTCTTAAACATCTACCAATGGATCCACCATCACAAATCTCAATTCGAGCACCTGGTTGGCCTTACTCCTGCTCTGCCAGCCCAACAATCCCTTCTGTTCCAAAAATAAGCTGACTGAAGTGGGCACCTTTGGAGTAAGAGCATTTGAAATCAAACAATCGCCTTTGTCTGCAGACTGTGTGGGAAAATGGAACGCACCAATCTTAGAGGACCCAGAGCCCTGGTGTCCAATCTTTTGGCTTTCCTGGGCTGCAATAAATAAAGAATTGTATTGAGCCACATATAAAACAACAAATATAGTTAATCCAATCAATTATTTTTTTAAATCACAAAAAAAACCTAAATGCTTTAAGTTCACAAGTTTGCACTGGACCACGTTCAAAGCCATTTTGAACTGCATGTGGTACATGGGCCATAGGTTGGACAATCCAACTCTAGACTGATTTCTTGCTGTCGCTTGAAAATAATAATGCCATCCACTCCCAACACTCCTTGATACCTTCCCCTACTGAAACTATTATTGGGAATTTAAATGCACAATCTACTACTGAGTTTTGCTGTGATTGGGAGTAACCAGGACATGGCAATTGCCACAGAGACAGTAAGTCAAATGTCTCCTCACAGGTTTCTAAGATAAATACAAATACAATAGGAATGGCCAGTGCTTTTCTGCCTCATCTTTTCTGACCCCAGTGTTGAAGGTTAGAGCAGCCCTCTTGAAATGATGAGAGAAGAAACACGAAAAAAAGACAAGGAAAACTTAACACAATCCAAAGTAACCCAGGCACTTCTTTCAAGAAATTCATGTTCTAGTGATAGAAATAAGTTTTGTTTGCAAGTTACAAAAACACAAAGTGACAGTAATAGTATGATTTGATAGAACACAGTAAGTTGCGAATAAGTCATAGCCACATTTATCCCAATATTTTAAAGAATGTTGGTAGCAGTATTGGGTACCTAAGTGTAATTTATTACAAAATCAGCATTCTAAAATATAAATATATTATGCATACAGCTGAGCTCTTCAGGCCCTACAACAAAACACACATTGGTTGGAGAATATCCAATTTTGCATATGCTTATCTTTTCAGATATATGAAAAACCATAAAGCAAAAGGAATTTGAAAAACTGGAGAAAATCTGACAATGCTGAAGGTTATAAAAAAAATCAAATTTATGGCATGACATACATTTGGTTTGCTACTTTTCCAAGCATTTCTTTGTTAAACATTTCATAGATAGGACAAAGTTTTATATTTGCCTAATACCAGAGATAGAGCAAAAACATAAATTGAATAGGCTGCAGATCTCCCCCTTTACTGAAGATTTCTATTACTTCTATGTCATGTTGGGTTTAAATGAAAAGTTTAGAATGTATAGCATACTTTGCATACACTGTCTCAGCAGAGTGCTCACGGTATTTTAGAGATTCTGTTTTGCCATATGTGCACTCTTACCATAATGTCTGATATATAAGCATATCTTTTTCAATGATTTACTGCATAAGTCTTAGAACAATGTGAAACATTAACAGGAGTCTCATGCTTTAAAATATTCTTATTAAGTTTGTATCCAAAATTGGCACTGCATTTCCATCTGAAAGTTTACTAGGTCCAGAGTTGATGCAAGAGGGAAGACTACATTCTACAATTTAAAAGAACATTGAGTTAGCTTTGATATATAAATTCTAGATCAGGAAATTGCTAGTAGCACCAGTGTCCAGGTGTCACTTAGCATCACGGGGCACCAGTAATCTCATTGGTATGATCTGAAGATTAACACCGACCTTACAGGGTCAACATGAAAGGTAAAAGAAGAGAGAAGGTGATGAATATGGCTACTGAACTACAATGTAACCTGTAAGTGCAGGGAAAGCACTCTCTGGCTCCACAATTGACTCAGGACAAGTTTAAGAGGTGTGTTTTCTGAGCTTTCATTTAATTTAAAAATTGCAATCTTTTCCAGAAAAATATTGGACTCTTCCATTTAAGGAAATTTCACAAACAGAGGAAAAGGTAGAAAAGTCTGTATACTTTTTCCTGTATTTATTCAACTAACATTTTATGGAATGCTAACTATTGTGGACCGGTGCCAACTTTAAAAGTTTATCTTAAAGGATCAACAACCACAAGGCATGTGGTTATACGACACTATGAGGTGTACTAGTAATAAGTGGTGTCCAGATAGCTAGCAGCCTTTAGGAGTGAATGAGGCACTTGGAATTTCCCATTTACAATTTGAAAGATGGGGGGTTAGGAGCCAGGGGGAAAATGATCTGGGTAAAGACATGTTTCTTCTGTGTTACTTTGTATGAACTGGCCATTTGGGCAAGGCTTCTCCAGGGACAAACCTCGAGAGCTTCTATGAAACTTCTCAGATGATGTGTGCTCTTGATCTGCTAAATCCCTATTCACAATAAATCCTATTAAGGGACCATGAATAATAAATTTCAATAAAATTCATGACCAGTTTTGCTTGACTTATTCTTTAAGGAATACTCTCATGAGTGAGGCCTGGTTGCACAGACCTGTAATCCCAGCACCATAGAAGGTTAAGGCAGGAAGATCACAAGTCAAGGCCACCTTGGACAATCTGGCATTTTAGTGAGAACCTGTCTCAAAATACAAATAGAGAAAATGGGCTGAGGATGTAGTTCAAGATACAGGTCCTGGGTTCAATTCCTGTTTTAAAAATCCTTTTGTGACTACCACCTCTTTGGCTTGAAGTCAGAATTAGGTGGCATCATATTTCCCTAACCTTGAGGTGAGATTATTTTTCTCAACACAATAATGTTCAGATTACTGGAAAAGAGCTTCCTGGATTTTTGCAAGAAATCAAAGATTTTATTTACTTGATAAACATGTCTTGATGTCTTTTAGGCACCAGATATTAGAAACCAACCTAGCTAATAAGTTAATACGCACTTGCCTTCAAAATTCTTAAGTGTAGAAGAGGTAAGAGTCACATATTTAAATTATTCCACTAAACTGCTAACAAGACTATTAAGCAAGGTGTGATAAAGGAATGGAGAATATAAATTGGGGTTTCTTGTAAGTTCAGGAGAAATTCAAAGACAGCAGAATAGAATGGTGAAATATGAATGGTGTTGCTGTTTAGATGTAAAACATGTCCCCAAAGTGTCATGCGTTCCGGTGTTAGGCTTTAGGACGATGCCTGGGTCATGGGAGGGCCATACTCCTCAACTGATCGATCACTTGATGAACTCGTGTGCTATAAAGAGGTAGAACAAGGTTGCAGGAAAGGGTCACCAAGGCCTTGATCTGGAAGGATGTATTCTTGCCCCCCATTCTTCTCCTCTGTCTCTAATTCCTGGTCGTCACAGTGGGGGTGGCTTTCCTGCACTATACCCTCCAGCCATGTTATATCTGCTTTTGAGCCAGTCATCCATAGACTGAACCCATCTGAAACCATTAGCAAATGGAACCTCTCTTTTTTGTTTAAGATGCAGGTGTTGGGTATTGTCTCACAGCAATGGAAAAGTGACTAACACAAGTGCATTTTCACCAGATAGACAGAGGAAAGGTATTCTGGACATGAGTATAAACAAAGGCATGAAGATGTGAGACTCCTGAGGTGCTCAGTGAGCTCTGCAGCTAGAGTATCTGTCATCTAGAAGAGGATGTGAGGTGAGAACTGGAAGCAAAGTGAATTTGTACTAAAAAGCCCTAGAGTGCATACAAAGGCGGTAGGACTCAGGTGGGGGACGGTCTATGGAAGGATTTTCATCTTTTTTAAGTTTGGTGAATGTTGCTGAGGTTGACAGGCCCATGTCTGTCACAAAAGGGATGCTGACTGCTCACTACAGCAGGACAGGACAGCACATCCAGGCTGTCCGTCACTTTCATTATGTCTAACTCCTAAAATTCAAAGACTACATCAAAAGGCAAAATTGAGATATTCAACTGATTAGGTCCCCAAGTGCTGAAGGCTTTTAAAGTGCCATGTGTCCTGGAAACAGGCAAAGATAAAGCGTCTTCCCAGCTGTTCCCTTATCCAAGAGCTGAGTTCTCATGGTAACTGACAAAAGTTCAATGGAATCAATCAGAAGGCGGACCAATACGCACAGCTGTGGAATTTGTATTGAAGACTCAGACATCTCTTCAATCCCTGAGAAAACTGGAGAGTACTGCAAGTGACTCTTAAGTTATCAGTTTCTCTGTAAGAAAAGATCATCTTGCAAAAACAGCACTTAGCAATGAAGCATTAGCTCCTTTCCAGGGAATCTTTTACCAAAACTCTAAAAGCAAAGCCCTTCTTAGCCCCTCACTGAACATTATAGTGCAAATACAGAGGGGTGGGTGCAAGTTCACACTAGGGCTCAGCTTGACACTCCCTTCTGTTAAGCAGCTTTTAGGAATTCTAGGGAAGTATTGGATTAGATGGTGGAGCTTGCTGCTTTATGGTATGTGGTGGCCTCTAGTGGAGATGCCCCAACCAAGTTCAAGTCCAAGGAGGAGATCTAATAAGGTTGATCACGTTTAAGGACATTTTATTAGCACTTAGAGGGTTCTTTATTCTGTCAATACATTAGGAGACCCTCATGACACTCAGGGTAAAAGATACATATATCTCTTACTATGCTTGTATAGCAGGTATGAATTCTTTAAGCTACAAACTGAAGTGAGAAAAAAGGTTTCTTTATTTTTATAAAATTTATATCCAAAGCCCCACTTTTACTTGGTAGCAAAGTTTCATCTCAGACAACGTGGAATAAACTAAGAACAGCAATCTTGGGGGTTTTCTGTCTCTTTGTCTGTAGGTTTTTGTCCTGATAATTGCGCAGCACTCCTCTGATGAGGGGGTGTGTGATCATCTGTCACCATCACCCCTACAAAGGCATGTCTGAGATGCATGTATGGTCTCAGCTACCTGCATCTTTCCTGAAGGTGCTGAGCTTCTGATACACTCACTGCATCTGAGCCCTGAGGAGGCAGACATAGACCCACTTTCCCCAAGGACCCCAGCTGAAACGCAGGGCCTGGTCACGGCTCACTCCAGCCACCCCGCCTTCTCCACTGCGCTGCACTGCCCATGAATTCCTGGACTGTCCGGGTGCACAAAGCCCTCGCTCTTCCCAGCTTCTCTCTGGCACATACAGTACCCAGGTTCTTACACCTCTAAAGGTTTCCACACCTCACCTTTATGTCTCTTAATTCTATCATGAGTTTCAAAAAACCAAGTGCTATTTTTTGTTTCTTTGATCTTTTTCGTTCTCATCTGCTATAGCTACAGCAAGGAAGGTACTGCCTGAATGAGGGAGGGCCAAAGGTCACAAGAATTAGTTAATGAAAGACAGCCATTACTATATCCAGATCTTATACTGTCACATTTGTTTCTGTCACAGAGCTAAAGAAGCAGGATGACTTGGGGCCTGCTCCCTCCCTCACTCTCCCCTCTTCCTTCTGGTGTGGTCGGAGGTTGGTCACTCTTCGGAGGAGATGTCCAGTCACCACTTTTTATTCTTCCGGCTAACGGCCAAAGTGTGAACAACTGATCTAAAATGTTTGGGTCAACAAGGGCAGTTCAGCTGGGAATCATAGAGGGAAGAAGAAATCCTCTCTGGTCACTATTTTCCCATCATAACCAAAAGACAGACTCCATGTGGTCTCTTCTAGATCACCAGAATTTTTCAGGTCAGCCTCAGAAGATGCTTGGTACTGGGACAGAAGGAGAGTTTCAAGGAATGGGAAGAATAAGACAGAGTGGATTGGAGTGGGGCAGCGGGTGGAAACCAGCACAAATAAGGCCCAGAGGAGGGAACACACAGAGGAGTCAAGGAAGAGAGGGAGGTCAAAGATGACACCAAGTTCCCTTTCCAGGTTAGCCAACAGATGACAACGCTCTCAACAGAGTAGGGGTTCTCTTCCTGGTATTGTCATAGGTAGCCATGTGCTACATTTTTCTGTGTATATCTTGCATTCTTGAAAATAAATACCACTTTTATTCATTCGTTCATCCCTTCATGTATCTTCCTGGTAACCTTAAAGGAATGAACATGTTCTGTAATCCCTGAAAAGGTGCTGCAGAAGGTATTTCTGAACCTGCTCACTGACTTTTCTCCACTAAAGAAAATATTGCCAAAATTATAGATGCTATAGTTTTCTCAACTATTTTTTAAAACTTTGTAGATTAGAAAATTCCTGTGTATTACTTTCCTACATATCTTAAGCTTTAAGATATGCATAAAGTTAATATAGCTTATGTTATTAGAGTTAATAATAATTTAACTTTCAAATATGATTTCTAAGGATCCTTTGACTTATTTTCTATTTAGCTTGTCAACAAGGTGTTTCTTTTTTTTGATAAAATGAAAAAATGTGACTCTCCCTTTTGTAAATACCTAAGAAATTATTTGAGTTCAAGTGAAAATAAAGAAATGTTTAACTGCCAAAGCATTTCCTAATTCTATTTTTTATAGCATCACAAAATATACAAGAAAGAAGCAAAGGAAAACTCCCTTTCATTTTTGTTCAAATCATGCTACCCCCAGACTTTCCTCACCACACCAAGAAATCTCCTCTTGCCCAAGAGACTGCAATTCAACTCTGGGTACGCTGAACCAGGTTCTCTCAGAAGCCCTGTCCTCCCACCTTCTCTGTGATGATGTAAATATCTATCACGTAACAGAGTTGGACTTGTTTTTACAGGAAATCTCCCTCTCCTTATCATCCTACTTCTCTCTCTATTGCATATGCCATCCAGCAAATCCAATCAAAGAATATCAAGAACTGACTCACATGGCATCGGGAAGAGCTAGTGAAAATTGGAGTAAAGAGACCGGCGACTTCTGCATTTGAAGCAACTATTTGAAATCCAGCTTAAGGAGAGCTAAAAGAACTACTTGGGTATATATACCTAACCCTGCTTGCTTACATGAAGGTATCTGAAAAAATTCCAAGTATCCTCAGGAAGTATTTTTCAATCTACCTTTCCAAACAAAGAATATTTGCCAGTAGAAAATTTTAAAATCCAATACTTAATTATTCTTCAAGGGTTCTTTGTCTTTGCTCACAGCTCAACCACCATTTTCTTTTTCCCTAATCAGAAATACCATACAAGTCTTATTCTCTTAAAAGCCAGAGAAGCTCAATTGCTGTCACAAAATCTCCACTGCCTTTTGGTTTGGACTCAGCCAATTACCTCTATTTGACACAGTATTTTTTTTTTCCTGTGCATACTCTAAATTCAACATTATTCATTTCTAATCAGTGAATCTCTTGGACACAACCCAAATGTATTGGTTAGATTTTTGATGCTGTGGGAGAACTAATAAGGTAATCAGCTTACGAGATTTATTTTAGGTCCAAGTTTTGGAGGTCTTAATCCATGGTTTATGACTTCACTGTTTTCTGGCCTGTGGTGAAGCAGAAGGTCCTGGTGGGAAGTGAGCCGTAGAGCAAAGCTACTCACTACATGACAGAGGAAGCAGAGAGGGAAAAGAGCTGGGGTTCCAATACATGCCTGAAGGGCAGGGCCTCAATGACTTCACTTCTTCCAGTGAGGTTCTGCTTCTTAAAGATCCCACCATCTTCCATTAGTGCCACAGTCTGGTAACCAAGTCTTGGCACATGAGACTTTGGGAGACATTTAAGGTCCTAACTGCAGCATCAAAGTCTGACAGGACTGCCGAAGTAAAAGGCAGCATCTTTCAGAAATCAACAATTTTATTTCTTAATTTTATCTGCTCTTAATTCAGCCTGGAATCACACCAATTTTAGAATGGAAGTGTCCTGAGAAACATGAACTTCTACCTCCTCAAGAACTTCTGCCAGGTCCAGGAAGCTCGGGCACTAATAAGATGCACCTTGGGCAGATGGTACACCCACAGTGAATTAATTCCTACGCAGCTTGTCTGATGCCGTCAGGACTTTGAGTCCTGGCTATCTCAATTCCAAGCTTATTTCTCCCATTTCCTTTGTAGGTTACTCACTCCGGACTTACACACCTTTGTTTCTCCTACTGATACTCAGGTTTCATGATCCATTTTAGATTCTACCCAGAACTCTCTTTCCATACTCATCCTCCTTTTAGCCTGCCAGTGAGCCCATTTGGGTTCATGCTGGAACTCTCCATAACCCTGGCCCATGAGAGCCAGCTTCATGAGCTGCTTCCCTAACAGACTAACCTCACTTTTATATAAATGAGGAAATTGAGGTAAATGACATTTATAACTGAGTAAGATTTAAATCTAGCACTCTAACTTCAAATCATAGGCTCCTTCTTCTATTTACCATTTAGAATAAATCAATAAAATTACCACTTTTTCCTAGTTTGATCTCAGCTACCAGCCTTCCCTTTCACCTTCCTGGCCTCAGAACTCTGCTTTTCTCCCTAGCCTCCATACAATCTCTGGCCACTTACCCATTTAGAAGACATGTGCACTAGGATTCCCCAGCTTTTCTTATATGCAAACACATGCACACACACAAGTATCTTACACTAAAAATAAAATAAGTAAAAGAGTCAGGTTTTCTTACAGATTTACCCAACACGAATATTTTCTACTAGTGTTTATATGAAATACACAATGGTTACATTGGGATTGGGCTTGAGTAGTTTGTCCACATAAATATCTCATTAATATTACAATCCTTTCCCTTCCCCTTCTTGGCCCTCTTGATTCTTTTTTTTTTTTTTCCTTTTGGTTTTCTAGGTGACTAATAACCTAACATTTTTTAAAGATCCCTTCTGATAACCTTCAGGGGTGAGACATATTTTAGGGAAAATTAACATAAAAGCTTGCTTAGAATAAAGGGCCAATGATCCAAATGTGGGGAGTGAATGTTAACCTCTAGTCTTATGCTAAGAAAAGGAGGGAAAGAAAACTAAGTTTTCTCTTGTGTTTCCTTTGAATGAGACATTATGATCTCTACATTGTATATATAACTAGCATCATATTTTGTGCCAAAGCATACACTGCTCTCTCCTAATGATTCACACATAGCCATAGTAGAAATATTTGGCAAGTTCATGGTTCAGACTGCAGAGTTGAACTAGAAACTTCTAATGGTCTACACAAATCCATTCTTACTTTCTCAGCAAATAACACAACTGTTGGATTCAATGATGTGTTCAACTATAAGAACTTTACTCCTCTCTCTCTCTGCTATGTGTAGCCATGGAATAAAGTTCTGCCAATGAATGTGAGACGCTTAGCAAGCCTCCAGAAGATCCAATGTCCCTTTCTTCCTTCTATCATTGTATTGCCTTGCACTAAAATCTCATGGCTAAGACAGCCATCTTATACCCTGAGAGTAAAAACCTAACTGTGGGCACAGCAAAACTGTCAACTGGAAGAGACATGGTGCCTGATAACACCAAGGAGTCATTAAACTGGAAGGTTTCCCTCCAGACTTCTTTTGCAAATGAGAGAAACTAAAGGTATTAATTTCATCTTTTACATTAAATATAGCAAATATAGTCCCAGGGAAAACAACCACAACATAACAAAACTAAGAAATACAAACCAGAAATACGAGATGGGCCTAGGTTTCTAAGACTACCACAAAGCTGTTATACATGTCTTAGTCAAACTTTACCTGAGAGGAAAATTCAGCTTTCAAACTTATAGGGCTGCTTGCAGGCGACAGGATTGACATTAAGTTTCCATCAGATTTTGAGGGACTCTTTTTCCTTGTGATTGGCTGCTTGTGCACCTGGCAGTCCCCTTTGTTTCTGTAGGGCTCTGGAACCGTGATCACGGCTGCCTATGACTCCAGGGCATACATGCTACTGCAAATAGTCCCAAATCCTGGAGGTGAAATCCATCACCAGCCTTCCTAAAGAAGCCCCTGGAAATGCCTGCAACCAGCGAGCTCAAAGACAGGATATGACACAGAAGGTTCTGCTGGTCCTTTGTGTGAAAGGAAAGAACCCAGGGGAAAAGCAGAGTCTTTGCACTTCAGCCAGTGATTTACTGTAACCAACCTGAAAACCATTAAAGCAAAACACAAACACAATTTAGGGCTCCGTTTTCTCCACTTCTCACCAGCTCTGGGCCTTTACAATGTTTACTGTGCAGCCATCTGTGAATATCTTTGTGAAACTAGTTAAAGCCTTTTATGAGACCCTAAACTTCTAGTTACACTAATTCCCGCCCCCCTACCCCACCCCACGAGAATTAGGACTTCAGTAAACAAAAGGCAGACTTGAGATGGAGAGCGATTGTGCCGTGTTAAATGGTGCATTTAACAGGGGCTGCCCACAAATTTTCCCGTTCCCATTCCAGGATGCGCAGGCAGCGCCGAAGCCCATATAATGGACTCTTTATGTGGTACTTGGTTAGAAAAACGTATTGACAAAGAATCACAGACAAATCACAGCGGTGACCTTTACTGCTCAAACAAGGTTTTCCTTGGGAGTGATTTAATTATCCATGCAGCTCACTGGCTGCACATACTAGCCGCTGTTGTGCCTCTCCAAAGGCCATGGCCAGGCCGGTCTGGTTTGCCTTTCCTGTGAATGTCTGGCCAAGTGCTGTCCTGTAACGAGGCTCTGTTGTACCATACAAGGATAAACAGCGCACAGTATCCAGCTGGACTCCACCAGCTTGAACGATTGTTTCCCAAGCACCTGCTGCCCAAACCGACCTTGGATCCAACAGTGCCCGTGGCCTCAGACTCATCACAGATGAGTGAATGCCAATGCCAGCGCCAGTGCCAGGCCTTGTGGCTTGCAGTAACATGGCTGGACTTGAAGTGCCAGGTGTGGCAGCAAGGGGGCTTGGGACTGAATGGATTGGTGAACACAACCACCCTTTCCCTCCTCAGTCCCTCAGTACAACTGCCTCTGCTTGGCTAGCACTTTCCTTGGTCCTTTCACTGCTGGGAGCCTGAGGACAGCAGAATCCAGATGATTCCACTCACGGGAAACATCTGGAATAGGCACATACAGGGTCAGAGAGGAGATGCTGGTTGTCTGGATGAGGACAGGGAAGGGGGTGGGCAGTGACTATGGATATGGGATGTCCATTACTCAGATTATGATGATGTTTGGCTAAATAACACTCTCTGAGTTATATGAATTAAAATTGTTAAAAATGATAAATTCAATGTTATTTGTATTTACTACCATAAGAACATTAATAACTGAAGGACTGTGGCGGGTGTGGGGGGTGGATATACGCACTCCCACAACCTTAGGAGATAGAACTAGGACGACAGAGAGCATCTCCTGGAGGCGACTTTTACCTCATCATTTAAGAAGAGGGAATACCACTTAGGTCAGGACTATCGTGGTCAAGAGATCTCTCAGTCCCCATTGCCTTGAAGCCCAAAGCACTTTCACATGAGGAATTTTTTGTTATTGTATTCTATCACTTCAGGAAGAATGACTCCAAAACTAAAACTACTCCTTTAAGGACATCAAGCTAAAAGGAGGGGCTACATTTTGAAGCCAGGATCTGTACCCTCTTCAATATTGCAGGTATCTCTACAGCACTGTCACCAACATGCCCAAAATACTCCTTGGGAAGAGTAAAACTATGCATTCATGTGAATGGGCAGAGCACATCGCAGCTGCTGCTGTAGACTTCATGCTGGCACTGGCATTGGTATTGGCATCTCAAATTCATGTGATTATTTCATTTTTGGTTTTTCTAATGAGGTTTTCCTTAAATATTAAATAAAATTTTCATCAAAATATTCTACTAAAAATATCACTATGAGAAGATGGTATGTGTTATTATCTCAAAGCCTCCCATCACTCCACATACCTTCAGAGATATGTGTACTCCAATTTGACAAGCTAGCACTCTTTCCATAGGAGACAGAGAAGGAGGGAAGGAGAGAATGAGAGAAAGAGAGAGAGAGAGTTCTCAGTACTAAAAGGCTCATGCACAGATGAGATGTTGAGATTAGTCCAATGACTTTAATTCTTTTTAGTCACAAATCCTTACTGAGAATCAAACAAAACAACCCTTTTAACCAAAAATTTCTCAGGCACATAGACTTTACATGTTATTTTAGATTGTTTTTAAGCCTAAAAAATCTATACCTTAGATTAAGCTACCCTAGACTATAGTTTTATAGACATTGAGACATACTTGAAGACTCCTTGTAACACTAAGAGTCTGTGTCTTAGACTACATTTCACCCAACTATCAATCTCATAAAAATGCACTGAGTCCAAGGTCCATTTACTCACCACTTTTAGTGACCCTTTCATCTAATGTGACAAACAAATTTAAGCTGGCATGATAATGAGTTGCTGTATGTCCTTTTTGAGTCCTTCCCAGATGACAATTAGATTTTGCTTCCTTTGGGAATATTGTAAATTCAGCTACTTGGAAAGAAATGGAAAGCAAGAAGTTTTTGTAGGTTTTTTTTTTTTAATTTCTCCAGTTGAATACCTTCTTAGCTGATTATTATGTAAGGTCAGACCCAGTGCGACAGTGAAGCTAGTTGTCAACATGATTGGCTTGATAGCCACCCAGAGGATTAGTAAAGCATGGTTATGTGGGTCTTTGTAAGTCTTGGGAATACCATCTTGGGTAACATATATCTGGTTTCTGTTGGGTATTTTGTCCTATTGGCAAGAAAGCTGAGTAATACACCCAATGTCTAACTAAAAAGGAATTCTGGCTAGGAGGCTTGGTAAAGCATTACTCTAGAGTTTTGGGAGTGATAGTGTCCTTTCCTGCTTCCCTTTTGAGGGCCTGGTAACATTGACTTGGATTCTTTTAATGAAGACAAACTGGTTGAAGAAGAAAAATGCACAAGTTTTAAAAGGTGGAAAGATCACTAATCTAAACATGGAGAAAATTCTACACAGCACTGTTCCTGACTCAGCTGATTAAATAAGACAAGGCAATCATTCTAGCTTTACTTGACTGTACTTATCTTTGTACTCCTATCTAGAATGCAGTACATACAAGGCAAAGAATATTCAGTCAAGAACATTGACAAAGAGTGACAGAAACCAAACCCAGACTGAGGGACAATGACATAGCCATAGATAGAAGTAAAAATCTGGCTTTGGGAAGGAATTCAGAACTATGGTCACAAGGGCTTCCTAACAAATAGCCCTCATCTAGCTAAACAGAGGATAAATAATCTGTGACAAAGGTAAACTACAGCAGCCAGGTGTAGCGGCACATTCCTGTAATACTAGCACTCAGGAAACTAAAGTGGGATTGCCATGTATTTGAGGCTAGTCTGAGCTATATAGCTCAAAATCAGACTAGACTACAGAGTGAAACCCTGTCTCACCAAAAAAAAAAAAAAAAAAAAAAAAAAAAAAAAAAAAAAAAAAAAAAAAAAAAAAAAAAAA
>PVKB01003465.1:10383-30060 GCA_004027205.1 Ctenodactylus gundi | reverse complement strand
GTTAAGCCAGAATCTTGACCAAAGTAATACACACCAAGGAAAATCAGAAGAAAATAATGCCAGGATTTTTTTTTCTGGGAGAGGATCTATCTAGTCATCAACATATAAAAATGAAGATAGACATGTTGATGAACAAAATGAGAATTACAAAGAAGATGAGGGAGTGAATCAGAATCATTATTTAAATCAGTCTCAAAGCAGCTGCAGAAAGCACAACTCACACATTATATCACTTAGACTTTCCAATCACCATGTTTGGTCCCATTTCACCCAAAGATGACAAAAGAAGGCTCATTGGCAGGAGAACTTATTAAACAGCAATTCAAGACTACCCAACATACATGATACCTCCTAGTAGTTGCACGGTTTTTACCGAACTATGTTAAAGATATTGAAAACAGTATCAATGAATGAGGTCTTTCCTGCTGCCAAAGACAAAGTTCTACATAAGAAAGACTGCAGGTGGGGAGAAATCATTTCAGTTTTTTTTTAAGTTATCTGAATTATTCAGACTATTTAAATCAATGAGGACAGACATTGTTGGTTGCCTCCCATCTTCCTGGCTGGTAAATCCTGATTGTGTTGACATGTTTGGTCATCCATGCACTCTTGAAAAGGACTGAACCACCACAAGTCTAACACAGCTGCCATAATTTTATTCCCCTCTGGCTTGTGACCCAAACCTGGTCCCTAAGAAAGTAAAAGGATTTGGAAAGGATTATCTTTGGTAATAAGAAAATCACTAAAGGACAGTCCTTTTCACCATCCATTGTGGTTCTATATGCAAAGCTTGGAAGTGAGGCAGCCAGCTTGTAAATAAGAGGAGTGAGATGTGAAAACCAAACCAGTGTCCTGAACATAACATGGTAAAGATGGAAACAGTCTGGTTTTCAGTGCTGTTAATGAGAATCGAGAATCATCCTGGCATAACTTATGTATTAAACATTACTTACTAGATTCATTATATTTAGAATCATCCTAATCAATACAAAAGCAGAATGCTGAACTGGTTTCCTGGCTTTTACCCTTTTATCCCCATAATTATTCCACGGTAGACAAAGTATTCCTTTTTAAATTGAAATTTGGGGATGTCATCTTCTTGCCTTTAAAAGCCTTCCTTGGGTTCCTATTACAGAATGTCATCTCTTGTCAAGAATGGAAGATGTGCGAAGGCACGACACTCATCTTATTCCTCTTCTCCTCCCACTTCACTTTTTTCTGCCATTACTTACATGAAGATTTTCAGAAGACTTTCCTCATAAAGTGCTTTGCTCTAACTGCACCTTCTGTTGGATTTCTTGCCCTGCATGTCCCCACAGGGTTAGTTATTTATCTCTCAGGCATCAGCTCAATTGTTACCTCCTCAAAGACTTTCTCTGAACATTCTAGCTAAATTAGCTATCCTCCTCTTCCTGAGCCAGGCTTTATCACATCATTCTCTATTTGATTTCCTTTCGTTATGGCTAAAATATGAAGTGTGCCTCCAAGACTCATGCATTGAGTAATGGCTAGGAGTGGAGCCTAGAGAAGTGATAGGATTACGGAGGCTCTTAACTTCATCAATGGATTAATCCACTGACAAGATTACAAATAGTTCGCATTGTTGGAAAGTAATAGAAATAGGAAGCAGGGTCTTAAAGAGATTGGATCATGAAAGCATGACCTCAAAGACAGTATGTAGTCTCATAGCCTTTTCCTCTTGGAATCTCTATACCTTTTTCCCTGCTTCTTGGCTACCATAAGGTAATCAGTTTTTCTCTGCCATCTTTTGTTTCTGCTTTGGAGGCAACCAAACATAAACTTAAAACGCTGAAACCTTAGAAATAAATCTCTCTTCCTTTAAGTTGCTTTTCTTGGGCATTTGATCTCAATGGCAAACCTATAAATCTTCTTACCGCTATTTGCAATTATTGTAATTATATGTTTTCTTGCTAATTTGTTGTCAATTTCCTCTCCCAAATATATAAGGACTTGCCAGTCTCTCTTGAATTGATCCCCTTTACCTTTAGAAAAGTATTTGAAACATCATAAATTCTCAATAATTGTTGAAAGAGAGAAGGAAAGAAGGAATAAAAAAGTAGGAAGTAAGGAAGGAGAAAGAAAAGGGAGGAAGAGCGAGCTATATGAGCCAGTATGGATTCTATGATGCTAAAATTATTTGTTTCACTCATCTCAGCTTAGCATTTCTGCAGGTTGCAAACGTGATAGTAGTAGCAGTCCTATACCACTTCCTCTCACCCTTTTTAGCAGAAAGACAATCCCTTTCAAGTAACTGTATATCACTCCTAGAATGAATTCTAATGGGCCTTGCTTGCATCAAGCACCTAACTATAGACTGTCATGTCTAGAGAAATTGATGTTATGATTGTCAGGGTCTAAGTTACAGACATTGCTGGGGGCCATAGTGACTGACAACTCCAGGAGATTCACATCAAATGATAACTGGGTGATATAGAGGGAAAGGGAGGAAGGGTAGGGACTTGTAGAAAGAAGGAAGAGGAAGGTTAAAAATAAATAAATAAATAAAGGGTGGGGAATAGGTACAACCAATAGATTGTCTCTAAAACCACATGGCACCCTAAACTGGTAAAGTATTCTTGTAGCTCTCAGATTTAAAGTGCATTCATTTTTAATTTACTATATCAATGTGTCTATGCAACCAGAATAACAGAAATGCAAATTGAAATGCACATGTGCAAACGTGTATGTATGATTGGCAAAATTACTTAAAGGACACCCTAGCTTCACAATAGGGAAAGGGAAATGTAGAATTTGGCCATTCGTGTTGTTCTGAAGATACCTCATGCTAATAAAGCATTGGGCCAATATTATGACTTTCCATTACTTCATGGTATGCTCACTATCTATTTAAAGTCTTTTTTCTTCTACCCATCAGGAAAGACAGCCACTTCTAGCTATTATTTCCTTTAGTAAGACAATGATTAACTACATGGGAGGCCATCATGAACCTCACACAAATACACAGTGTGGTTGAATCACAGTCTCTCTGAAAATGTCATGTGATGGCACAAAGGAGGAAGACCCACTTTGGTAAGGACAAATCTGTCACCTATAAAGCCATATAAAAGGATAGTTATATATAAGAAGAAAAATATGTTTGACTTCAAATTGCTCTTTGAGTTGCTCCTCAAAGGATAATTATATTGGTGAGGTTCCTGTCCCTTAACACATTTGTTTACTAAAATACTGAGTATGCATTACACATCAATACAAACAATCCCTCCCCCAACTTTGTCCTTTGAATTTTGCAGTTAATTAAACTAATTTGTCTGTTTTTGTGGAGTGGAAACTCTTACTGTCATCCTTTCCAATCACTACTTATTTAAATTTCATCCTTGGCCAGTTTCATGATAATGTTTATCTGCTCCAGAGGATTTGAAATGAGAGTAACACACAGGGATGCCATTTAAATTCTTTCTTGAAGCTCAGAAAAGCAAAGAATCAACTGGCCAGTTAGATAACACAATTTTCTTTGTAGAATATTTGCTTAAGATAGCTAGGGGCTAATTTAATTCTAGAATTGCTTATTTACAAGTTTCTGTGTGGGATTTCATGCAGTTAGCATGAACTGTGTACAGCAATTCTAAAAACTTATTCTTTGAGACCATTCTCAAAAGCAAGTTATGTATGTTATTTTTAAAGAAAACAAAAATCTGTGCCATTTCTTGTCACTCTTCTACTCCGGCTAGTTCCCAGCTAGAAAGACATTCCAAACGCATTCACTGTTTAATATTTCATTAATTTACTTGAAAAGAAATGACTGTTCAATCTTGACTCCTTTAAAATGTTAGTGTCAGGCTCAACTAGCTTTGTGTGCTTATGCTAGATAGTACCTCATGCCATGGAGAGCAGTAGATACCCGTCATGGCACAATGTTAGCAAGTCTGACTCCAAATTAAGTAGCCTACCATTTTTAATATCAGTTTCAGGAAAAGACTCAGGACAGAGACAAAATATCAACACACATTTTGCCAGACCACAGCATGTGCAGATTCTAAACCAATTGCCAACAAAACCCTCTTTCTCATTTGAAACTTCTTGAGTGTGACCTTTCAATCTGTACATCTCTCAGTATCCTGGTCTTCCGAGCTCTGATTAGAATCTTGCATCAATCTTGGTCCACAGCATTCTAAGGTTGCATCTCCAAAGCTTTCCAAACTCCTCCTATGAACTAGTTCCAAATGCTTCTAAACCACATGTCAGATAAAATCACAGCAATGGCCCCACTGCTCTCGTATCAATTTCTGTCTTAGTTGCTTTCTCATGGCTAGGCCATAGTACCCAACATCCACATCTTAAAAGGGTTTATTTTGGCTCACAGGTTCACAGAATGTCTTAGTCTGCTCATACACAGCCTACAGTGGCGGAAGAGTCTGGTGGAGGGTTTAGCTGGAGAGAAGCAGTTCCCTGCATGTGGACAAGAAACTGAGAGAGGGAGAAAGGATGCGGGTAGCATATATCCTTCCAGGTCATGTCCCAGAGATCCATCTTTTCCAGGTTAAGCCCCAGTGATGTCTGCCCCTCTAACCAGACCCTACCTCCTAATAGCACATTAAATCCATAGATAATTCATAACATCCAAACACATGAGGCCACTGGGGATATTCCAGATCCAAGCCATAACAATGTGCCTCATAGTCTGATCTGGCCTCTGCCTTACTCATCTCTTCAGCTTCTCCTGAACTTCTCCTTTCAATATATCAGAAAAGCTGACAGGATAGGCAGGTCAGATTAGGGAAGTGGATCTGCAGAAGGCTAAAACAGTAGTTCAAAGCTGGAGAAATAGCACAGCAGTTGAAGCACTTGCCTAGCAAGCCCAAGGGCCTGGGTTCAATTCCCCAGCACCACATAAGCTGGGTGTGTTGCCACATGCCTGTAATCCAAGCACTGAGGAGACTGACACTGGAGGATTGCCATAAGTTTAAGGTCAGTCTCAGCTCTGTTGTGTGTTCAGGACCAACCTGGACTACAGAGCAAAACTCTGTCAAAAGAAAGAAAGAAAGAAAGAAAGGAAGGAAGGAAGGAAGGAAGGAAGGAAGGGAGGAAGGAAGGAAGAAAAAGATGGGAGTTCACTTTGTAACAAAAGCAAAAGGTGTTGGAGGCTAAGCTGGCAACCAGTTGTCAGATTCTTTGGCCTATATACTCCCTGGTCCTTCCTCCCTCAAAGGTATTTCATGGGCTTCTCACTGGACATTCCCCAAGGGAACAAAGAAGGGAGGAGAAATTGGGTCCCACACCACTGTTCCTTGTCACTGCTTAAATGGTGGCAACAGGTAACCAAATGTCCCTCAGTCAACCAGGTCTCTCTCCATGCTCATGGATGCAAGCAGGTAACCCAGAGACAACCGCGTGATCTCCAGGCTTGCCCAGGAGAGACAAGGCAGGTGCTGGGAAAGACAAAAGAGGGCCTGAGCTCTCTGGGCAGTGGCATCCTGGCTGTGGGGCCTCCTTCCTGCAACGCAAGGAGTTTTTGTTCCACTATCTTCTGTAATAAATCTTACCTTTGCTTTGCTTTTTCTTCACCTCTTATCCTTTTTTTCTACAAAGAGAATGAGAGTCAGGACCCAGGAAAGTGTCCTCAAAAGGAGGGTCCAAAACTACCCTAGATGCAAAATTTTGAAGCTTCATCAAGGACTTTCTTTCAAGCAATTTGGGAGGCCACCGTATGCCCCTCTGCCAGGGACAGGTTTTCTCCTTCTGGGGGACCGTGTCCCTTCTGTCAGCCATGGAGGGATCAGGTCCCAGGAAGAGAATATCCAGACAAGAGGAGTCACCCTCTGTGGATCCCTGCCAAACTTGGCAATGATAATCCTGGCAGCAGCTGTGCCCAGGCCTGACCTCGGCTGCAAGCCCTGGGACAAAACTGGCTGTGTCCCAGGACAGGAAATGCAGCAGCTGTGGCTAAAGAGGAGTAAATGGACTTGTTTTTTTGTTTATTTTTTTCCCATTTGACTTATCACAAAAACTTTCTGTCCCCTCTTCTTGTTCAACTAATGGAAGAACCTGGCAGAGAGGGAAAATAGGACTTTGTAAATTAGTGGCCCATCTTACTGCCTGGAATGGGAACCTACAAGTGGTAGAGGCTCCTGGGTGTGAGTACTAGGACCTTCCCCCAGCAGAAAAATCCCACCTTAAGGAAAGAAACAATAAATTCTCACTAGAGCCAATACCCACTTTGCAAGCAGAAGCCCTCAAGGTCATCATGAGACCCTTGGTGAAATAACTTTGATGGGCAATTCTTACCTTTGAGGAGTGGAGACATAAGAGATACCTGAGTTACAAGAGAAAGCACAGGTAACCTGAACCCTGCCCACAGTTTTAGCATAGAAAATTCCCTCTAGCAAGGACAGACCAGCCCCGCTGGAGAGTTACTCCAGGCCATACCAGTTACCCTTCCAGGGATTGGGGATGCCCAACCAATCGACAAAAAGTAGGAGAGTAAGAGATGCCTCCCTTCCTAGCCTCCCAATTTCTCTTCTCTGCAAATGGAAGCCACCACCTCTAAGTTTCTTCTAGACTCACCACTGGAATGCTTGCTAAAACATTGGGAAAAATTAGGCCCCAGTAATCTAAATAAAAAAAATACCCTTATCTTTTTCTGTAGCAGGCTTGGTCCCCATACCCAATGGGAGACCAAGTGACCTGGTCAGAGGGAAGGACCCGTAACTTCAACACTACTCTTCAGTCGGATTTGTTCTGTTTAAAGGATGAAAAACAGAAGTATGTCCCATATGTACAACTCTTTTTTGCTCCCCGGGACCACCCACTCTGGATTCAGCAATACAACATGAACATTCAACTCATGGCAGTAATCTGTACTGCATTTCCTCCTCCAAAACAAGCAAACAAACAAACAAAAAAATTTAAATGAGGACTTCCAAAGGAAAGTGGACTCCCTAGGGGAAAACCCTGCCCCTTGGCTGACCCATGAAACACCCTCAGAGAACTTCTGCCTGCTCCTCCATATTCAGGCCTAAGCATAGGCTTCCCTTCAGGCTGTCTCCAAAGGAAAGGACTATGCTGACTCTTGTGTCTCTCATTGAGTTCAAGGAACTGAAACAGGAATGAGGCATATGCATATGTTTCTAGCTTCAAATGACTATGTGCCATTTATGATCTAGATTGGAAGATGTACTGCTCTTACTGAACGAAACCCTAATCCACCCAAAAGGAAAAGGGTATGGGAACCAGGAGACCAGGCAGGAAACACCTTTTATATCTTCAATAGTGAAAGACAAGACAATGTCGCCATGGAACAAAAGGCTATCCCCGTGACCGTTCCTGAGTAAGACCCAGAGGATTCTTACAACTGGTATAGAAAGTATTTCCTCTACTGTATTCTAAAAAACCTCAGAAGGGCCAGTGAGTTATTATTATTAATTATGCCCAACTGTCCCATGTATAAGAAGGAACTGCCCACCATGTTTCTGCAATGTCAGAGACAGGCTATAGCAAAATATACATTGACGGACCCAGAGTCAGTAAAAGGACAGTTGCTCCTTAAGGATACATCCTTCAATTAATCAGTCCCAGACATATCACATAAATTCCAAAAACTGATGGCCAGGCCAGGGAAGTTCCTGGATGATTTGGTTAGGAAAGCTGCCAGGGTCTTTTGTAATCGAGACCAAGAGGCCCGTAAGAGGAAGAAAAAGTGCTATATGGAGATGATGGCAGCCCTGAGGGAAACTCCTGTAAATGACCCAGAGGTGAAGGAAAATGTGCTGGCTTGCTTTCTGTGCCACCAACCAGCACATTTTATGAAAGATTGCCCCAGAATGAAGCAATCGCCTCTGGGATCTTGCATCATTTACAAAGAGGATTGCTGGAAGAGCCCATACCCCCAGGACCCAGAGGGACCAGGATCATCCTTTACCCAGTGATGGGCCTGGAATTTCCCTTATGGACCTCACGACTCCAGTCCAACTCAAGAATCCTTAGGCTGTTTTAACTGTTGGGTGCCAAATGGTCAATTTTCTGACACTACTGCCTGATTTTTGATTATTCCCTTCTCTTCTGGGCCTAGGTCCAAGCAAAAGGTGTTCATTCAGGGTGCCTCCAAGATGACCAAGGGAGAGAGGTGTTTGTTCTCAGCTGCTTGCCTCCTGATGGGAGACCTCTACCTCACCCAGTCTTTCCTGATAGTACCTGAGACCCCTTCTCCCCCTGCTGGGGCAGGATCTCCTCTATCAATCACAGTCTCAGCTCCAGCCGCCCTCAGGTGTAACTGGCTACATGAAATTACAGGGTGGATTTTGATGCGGGAATTGATGGAAAACATCAGGGACCCAAAATAGCCACACCTATAAAAACTAGCCTTAAGAACCCCTCCATATTCCCTAGCAAAACCAATATCCTCCATGATCAGTAGTAAAGGAAGACCTCCACCTTACCATTCCAAGCCTCCTAGAACAGGTGACCCTTTGGAAATATATGAATCCACATAATTCCCCCATCATGCGTGTCAGAAAAGGACCTGATAAATAGAAGATGATCCATGATTTAAGACTGATCCACGATGCTGTAATCCATTTCCCTTTCCAGTAGTTCCAAACCTCAATACATTTTTGACTCAGATTCCCAACTGCAGTGTTCTCAGTCTTAGATTTGAAGGATGTTTTTTTCCCACATACGCTTAGACTCTGAAAGTCAACCTTTGTTTGTATTTGAACGTTCCCTCACAGGAATAGAAGAACTGAATTGGAAAATTCTTCAGAGGATTTAAAGATAGTCTCCACCTCTTTGACCTTGCCTTGTACCCCAATCTGGCATATTTTCAAGAAGGAGTGACTTTATTGTGATATGTGGATGACCTTCTGATTTGTGAGGCCACAAAGGAAGCTACCCATGATGGGACTGAATCACTCCTAAACTTTGTAATTCAAACAGGACATAAAATACCCAAAGAAAGGACCCTTCTGTGCCATCTCAGGTCAACTATTCAGGTTAGATCACATCTAAGGGGGAAAAGGGCCTTGAGCCCAGAGTATATCCAGCTATTTCTACTTCCACATATCTAAAAAACAACTTTATGCCTTTTGGGGAGTTTCTGGATTCTGTCAAATATGGATCCCATGGCATGCAGAATTAGCTAGGCCCTTATACAGGTTCCTCAAAGAAACTCAGAAAGAAAAATCTACTAATCCTTCTTCAGAGCCTGAGCACCAACAGGGCTTCACCTCCCTCAAACAGGAACATGAACTTTCCCTCGCCTTAGGTGTACCAACTCAGGAGAAACTCGCCCACTATATCACAGAAAAGGGAGAAATTGCTTCGGGGGACCTGACCCTGCCTTAGGCCCATCTTATCAGCAAGTGGGCAATTTGAATAAGGAGCTAAACTCTGGGGCTAAAAAAATGGCCTGGCTGCCTAAGAGTGCTGGTCTCAGCTGGACTTCTGCTCTCAGAGGCAAATAAAATAACTCAGGAAAGGTGTTTGACCCACCAATCCCCTCATGACATAGGGAGGTGTCTTACTTTTTCATCACGGTGACTCAGTATTCAACATGAACAACGTAGGGAGAAAAGATTTATTTTAGCTTACAGTTTCAGAAAGTCACAGTTCATTCATAGATGGGTGGCTGAAAAACAGTGGAATCACATGGGGCCAGAACCAGTGCTTAGAAAGACAGAGATCCTCATAACATGGTGTAAGAGAGACTGGGAGGAAGAGCAGAACCAGCACACGCTCCCACAGGGCAAGCCCCAAGCATTTGCCCTGGTAGCCAGGCCCCACTTCCCAACCCTATACAGTATCCATAGGAACATGAAGCTTTTGGGGAATACTCCAGATCCAAACCACCACAGGAAGTTTCTAGATGTCCAACTTATGCCAATGGCTCTCAGATGCCCACATTCTCCACCATTACTAAGCATGTAGGCTGGATCAACTGCATTTATTATTAACCAACAAAAGTTTATTGACTATACAAGGGATGTCTTAAAAGGGGTTGATGCTACCACTGGAGTGGCAGAGGAAAACAGGATTGCACCAGACATGATTCTAGCTCAAAAGGAAGGAGCCTGTGTCATTCTAGGTGGGAAATGTTGCACCTCATTCCCAACAGTCCTGCCCCTAATGGAACCAACACCAAAACTCTGCAAGGGCTAAACACCCTAGCAAACGAGTTGGCAGAAAATACTGTGTCACAGACACATTCACTGATGGGTTGGAAAGGTAGTTTCATAAGTGAAAAGGAAGGGTAGCCTTGATTCTGACTTCTCTTGTAATTACAACAGATATTCTGACAGCTGTAGGATGCTGCATTGTTCCCTATATCCAAGTCCTAGCCCAATGACTCACAGACATGGCAGTTACCAAGCAAATGCCTATGGACCACTCACATACTAATCTCATGCTGACTGGACCTCAGCTCCTGGACACTTCTGGAAAGGCCTACAGGACAAGCCATCCTCAAAGGACCATCTAATGACCCATTCTCATCTCTCTTCATCAGGAAGAAGCTGTAACAGTCATTGGCCTTATTCCCAACAACAGTTGGATGGTCGTTTCAAGCATGGGGAGATGTCAGTGAAACTGACAGGGTAGGCAGCTCAGATTAGGGAAGTGGATTCTTGGAAGGTTAAAATGGTAGATCATACTGTAACAAAAGGGAAACTAACTAGAAGCTAAGACAGCAAGTAGTTGTCAGATTCTCTGTCCTGT
This sequence comes from Ctenodactylus gundi, assembly GCA_004027205.1. NCBI lineage: Eukaryota > Metazoa > Chordata > Mammalia > Rodentia > Ctenodactylidae > Ctenodactylus > Ctenodactylus gundi. Next base: position 19,374 of record PVKB01003465.1, on the reverse strand, counting down.
CCAACTTCTGGCTCTTCCTCCCTCAAAGATATTTCATTGGCTTCTCACCAGACATGCCCCAACGGACCAAAGCTCGGAGGAAAACTTGGGTCCCACATCACTGTCTCTTATTACTGCTAAGACGATAGTATCACATGGTCAAATGTCTCCATCAGGCCTCATTAAGTGCTCATGGACATAAGCAGGAGATGTAGTCACATACTCAAGTCACCAGCATGATCACCGCGCTCAACCAGGAGAGACAGAGACTGCATTAGGGAGATAAAAAGTGGGCCTGACCCCTTCAGGCAGTGGATTGCCGTGTCTGGGGCCCATCCTCACTGCACTAAGTAAAGTTCTTGTTTCACCATGTTCTGCAATAAATCTTATTCCTGCTTTGCTTTTTCTTAGCCTCTTGTACTTTTTTCTACAAGAAGAATGAGAATCAGGACCCAGGAAGATATCCTCAAAATGAAGGTCTGTGACCACCCTACATGGTACAAGCGCTACCCAATGACCCAACTCACATAACTCCTTCACCTCTCAACATACATCCCAATACTGCCAAGCTGCACTGACATCTTCTAATCTTTCAGAGTGTCTCTCCTTCACTCCTCTCACACTCTATCCAACTAGCTCCTGTTCATCTTTCAATCTAAACCCACTTCTCTGGGACTTTATTCCTGGACACCCAAGACTATATCAAGTTCATGTTATACTAACTTGCTGAACTCAATTCTCCTTCTTACCACTTAAGACTGTTTGATTGGCTATCGGTAAGATACTTTCTTAAAGTGTTTTCCCCACTAAGTTTTAAGCTTCACAAACAGCAATAACTAGGTCAATTTTGTTTACTAATTTAAAACAAGGAAAATGGGGGGGGGGGGGACAATGGTTAGCACAGTGACAGAACTATAGGACATCTAAAAATGCTTGTTAATAACAAATTGAAAGATGAAGCTGTGGTATGCCAAAAGTCTCAACACTTGGAGAGACTAAGGTAGGAAAATTATAAGTTTGAGGCGGTGTACAACTTAGTTACTATATTAGTCAATTTTCTGTTGCTAGGATAAACTACCCAACTCCCACAGCTTAAGAAGATATTTATTTTAGTTCACAGTTTTTAGAGGGATCAATCTATGGGTGTTCACTCTAAGGCAGATATGACCTGGCAGAAGGACATGGCTGAGGAAAAGTGCTCACCCCATGGGCAACAGAAAGCAGAGAGACAGAAAGGGAAGAGGGCAGGGACAAGAAGACACATTTCCAGGCCTTTCCTGTAGGGCTCTCCATCTTCTGACCAAGCCCCACCTCCCAGTGGTACATTCAGTTATGAGTTCATGAGTTAAATAATCCACTGATGAATATAGTACCTCCATGATCAAATCACTATCTTTGAAATACAGAAGACTGAGTGAGGGCTGGAAGAATAGCACAGTGGTTAAGATACTTGCTTATCAAGCACAAGGCCCTGAGTTCAATTCCCCAGCACTATATAGACTGGGCCTGCTAGCACACATTTGTAATCACAGTGCTTGGGAGGCTGAAGCAGGAGGATTGTTCTGACTTTGAGGCTAGCTTGGGTTATATAGTGAGTTCAGGACCAGCCTGGACTAACACAGCAAGACTGTTTCCAAAAAACTAATGAGAGGCATTTGAGGCCTAAACTCTAATGTTCTGCCCCTGGATTCCATAATGGTCATATCCATTTCATTATGCAGAATGCATTCAGTCCATCTCTAAGAACTGCCAGTCTCTAAAGTTTCAGGATTGCTGAAAAGTCCAAAGCCAAAGTCACCCCTGAAACTGAAGGCAAACTCAGCTGTGAATCCCTGCAAAAATCACAAACAAAATCAAATGTTCTCATTTCAAAGGGAATGAATAGTGGAATAACAGGAAACCAGATCAAACAAAACCAAAAACAAGCTAGGCAAACATTAAGTCCTTAGCTTTGTATGCAGAACCTGAGAAAGTCTGGGGTGGATACAAGCTCCTAAAACCTTGGGCAACCCCACTCCTGTGACCTTGCTGGTTACAACCCACATGACCTCTCTTTTGACCCACCTTCATTCCTGTCTGCAACTTTCCTCAGCAAATGTTCGTGTTTTGGGCATTTCTAATTTCTTAGGGTCTCCCCTGCACTTTCCACTTCATTGTCACAGCTCACCAACTACCATCTCAAGTGCATTCCCCACTCCCCCATCCCTTCTTCTAAATCTGGGTGAAAGTCTCCATTAAGCTACAAGTCTTGAGTTCTATGTGCCTGAAAAAACAGCACCATGTAGATAATGCCAGGAACTGTTTCCAGTTTTAACAGTAGCCTGGACCCCTTGGATCACGGCTGCAGTGGCCTCTGAAGGCCCAGATGGATGAGCTTACGGAAACACTTCCCTCCATGGCCCTGAATGAACTGGGAATCCAGGGATTCTCTTATCCAATCAAAGTCTTTCAAAGTTGTTTGCCCTTTTGTACCCTTCATCCTGCAAAAGGAGGAGACTGGCCAGTTCCTAAGATATTTTCAAGCTGTTTTTAGTATTGTTGTTATACACCCATCTAGCTCAGTCTGCAGCATTCCAGGGCTTCTCTAACCTTCATCTCTAAAAGTCTTTCCAAACTCCCCCCATGAACCATGTCCGAAGGCTTCCAAGCCACACATTCACGGGGTATAGCCACAGTGACCCCCCTTATCTGGCACCAATTTTCTATATAAGTCTTTTATCTGTTGCTGGAACAAAATACCTGACACCAATAACTTAAAGGAAAAGAGATTTTTTTGACTTACAATTTTTAGAGGATTCAGTTCGTGGTTGGCTGCAAAGCAGACCCAAGACGACAGAATGGAGGGACCATCGGCAGAGGCCGGGCTCGGCAAGAACCAGGCCAGGCAGGCCAGGCCGCCTCGGAGGCAGCAGGTAGGCCTCTCGGGCGGCCTCCACCGCCCCTTGCCTCGGGCGGCTAGCAGCGGGCCGGGCCGCCCAGAGGAGGCTGGTGGGCTTCAGGGACATTTTCTCCGTCCCTCGCCTCAGGGACCCGTGGCAGAGGCCGGCTGGGCAAAAACCAGGCCGGCCGCTTAGGAGGAGGCAGGTAGGCCTCTCGGGCGGCCTCCACCGCCCCTTGCCTCGGGCGGCTAGCAGCGGGCGGGACGCTCCAGAGGAGGCTGGTCTGTTTCGCGGACATTTTCTCGGCCCCGCGCCTCAGGGACCCGCAACTGAGGCGGGACTCCGCCAGAACCAGCAGGGGCCGCTTCAGAGGAGGCGGGCAGTCCTTACGTCATCTTCTCCCCGCCCCTCGCCCCCGGGGCCTACAGCAGAGCCTGGGCTCAGCGAGCACCAGGCGGGCCGCTCAGGAGGAGCCTGCGAGGCCTCCCGGATATCTTCCCCGCCTTCCCTCGCCTGGGTGCCCTATGGTGCAACCTAGGCTTGGCTAGCGCCCAGCAGGGCCACTCGGCAGGCGGCTGGTAGATCTTGCAGACATCTGCCCTGCCACACCTCACAGCAGCGACCCATGGTGGATCCTGGGATCGGCAGTAGGTCTCCTTGCCATCTTCCGCGCTGCCCCTCACAGTAGAGGCCGGCGTGGACACTAGGCTTTGCGAGCACCGGGCAGAGCCTCTCCAGAATAGACCGGCGGGACTCCCCGCCACCTGCCCTGCCACCCATCACAGTGGAGGCCCTCGCGGAGACTGGGCTTTGCCAGTACCGGGTAGAGACGCATCGGACTAGTCCGAGGGGGATTCGCTGCCATCTCCCCCGCTCTTCTCAAAGGTGGTCAGCACGGAGGCTGTGACCTCCCACCCTTGGGCAGAGCTATGCGGGGGTGAGTCCACAGGGGAAACCCAGGGAAAAACAACCAAAGACAACAGAACCATGAGGAAGTGTGGAAATAAACCTCTTTCAGAAAATCTTGATATACCAGAAGAGGACTCTAGAAATCCTGAAAATGCAGAATCGAAAGATGAAAAGGACAAAAACTTTGGTAACTCCTGGACCCAGAAATATATTGAATTAAAGCAGGAATTAAAACAGGAATTAATGTAGGAAATGAGGCAGGAAATAAAAGCCATAGAACAAGAGCTACACCAAGACCTAGTGAAGCTAAAAGCAAGCTTTGAGAAGCAAGTAGAGGTGATCACAGAAGAAATGAACCAGAAGATAAAGAAAGCAATACAAGAAATGAGAGAGGAACACAACAGAGACATAAAAAAATAAATGCAAATATCCAGGAAGTGAAAAACACAGGACACAATAAGCAACGATGTTGAACATCTTCAAAATGGATTATCAGACTTAAAAGACAAAATAATGGAGTGGAAACAGAAAGACCATAAAGAATGTAAAGTAAAAAAAGAAGAAAGTGAATCATTGCAATGGCTGATACATGATTCAAAGAGAAACAACCAGAGAATTGTGAGAGTCCAAGAGAAGACCAAGGACAAAACAAAAGGCTTAGAAGTCATATTCAAGGGAATTATGAAAGAAAATTTCCCAAATCTAAGAAGAAAAGTGTACATCAAACTACTGCAAGCATATAGAAGACCAAACAATATGGATCAGAAGAGAACCTCATCACGACACATCATAATTAAAGTACTAGAAACCCAACACAAAGAGAGAATACTGAAAGCAGTAAGAGAAAAGCAGAAGGTGACCTACAATGGTATGCCCATCAGGATAATTGCAGCTTCTCAACCCAAACTCTAAAAGCCAGGAGATCATGGAGCAATGCCATTCAAACATTAAAAGAATACAAATTCCAACCAAGAATACTATATCCGGCAAGACTATCTTTAAAATTTTCCATGATATAGAAAGCTTAAAGAAACTTGCAGCCACTAAGCCATCACTGCAGAGAATTTTCAAAGGAAGCTTGGATAGCGAAAGAGAGGCCAATGACATAAGAGACCCCAAAGAAAAAAGAAGACAAAAGCTTGAGGAGAATGAACTGAGAAAAAAATAAAGCCAGTAAACAACAGGGAAAAACTACAATGATGGCAGGACACACCAAACATACCTCAATAATTACTCTAAATGTGAACAGCCTCAACTCACCTATCGAAAAACATAGACTAGCTGACTGGATCAAAAAACAGAAACCCACAATTTGCTGCCTACAAGAGGCACACTTCACCCACAAGGAAACTCATAGAATGAAAATAAAAGGTTGGAATTCAGTATTTCATCCAAGAGGACCCAGAAAACAAGGAAGGGTAGCTATATTAATCTCAGACTCATCAGATTTCAAAAGAAAGCAGGTGAAGAGAGACAAAGATGGACACTACATACTGGTTAAAGGAACACTAGAACAGGAAGAAATCACAGTTATCAATATATATGCCCCAACCCTAGAGCACCCAATTATGTTAACCAAAAATTACTAGATCTGAAAGGGCACATAGGCCTCAATACAATTATAATAGGGGACTTTAATACCCCACTATCACAAATAAATAGATCAACCAGACAGAAAATTCACAAAGACATACAACTGCTGAAAGACACTATAGAAATTTGGACATAACAGACGTTTATAGAGTTTTCCATCCAACATCAACTGAGTACACATTCTTCTCAGCAGCACACGGAACATTTTCTAAAATAGACCACGTCCTAGGACATAAGTCATCCTTAAACAAGTACAAAGGGATAGAAATAATTCCCTGCATACTCTCAGACCATAGTGACTGGAACTTAGCAGCAGAAACAGAAGAAAACACACAAATACATGGAGACTCAACAACTTACTACTGACCAAACAATAGATTATGGAAGAAATTAGAGAAGAAATTGAAAACTTCATAGAGCTAAATGATGATGGAAGTACATCATACCAAAATCTGTGGGACACAATGAAAGCAGTCCTTAGAGGAAAATTCATAGCCATAAATGCACACATCAAAAGAACAGAACAGTCACAAATAAATTTGCTAATGATGCACCTTAAAGACCTTGAGAAACAAGAACAACTTAACCCAAAAGGCAATAGAAGAGAAGAAATTATAAAGATCAGATCTGAAATAAATGAGACTGAGATTAAAAAGACAATAAAAAAGATTAATGAGTCAAAGAGCTGGTTCTTTGAAAGAATTAACAAAATTGACAAACCTCTTGCTAACCTCATTAAGAAAAGGAAAGAAAAAGCACAGATTAGCACACTCAGAAATGAAAAGGGTGAAATTACCACAGACTCTGCAGAAATCCAGAATATTATAAGAAATTACTTTGAACACCTTTCTTCCAACAAATATGAGAACTGGGAAGAAATGGTTGATTTCCTAGATACATATAAAATACCAAAATTAAATGAGGAAGATATAAAAACCTTGAACAACCCCATCATGCACACAGAAATTGAAGCAGTAATAAAAGCTCTACCTACAAATAAAAGTCCAGGCCCAGATGGATTCACAGCAGAATTTTTTCAGTACTTTAGGAAAGAACTAACTCCAATCTTCCTCAAACTATTTCATAAAGTAGAAAGTGAAAGAGTACTACCAAACTCATTTCTTAAGGCTAGCCTCACACTAGTCCCAAAACCAGACAAAGACTTAACCAGGAAGGAAAATTATAGACCAATATTCTTAATGAATATAGATGCAAAAATCCTCAATAGGATTCTGGCAAACCGAATCCAACAAGTAATCAGAAAGATTATACACCATGATCAAGTGGGCTTCATCCCTGAGATGCAAGGTTGGTTCAACATACGAAAATTGATCATTGTAATACACCATATCAAAAAAGTGAAAATAAAAACCACATGATCATCTCTATTGATGCAGAAAAACCCTTTGACAAAACCCAGCACCCCTCATGTTAAAAACACTGAGAAAAATAGGTATAGAAGGGCCCTACCTAAAACTCATAGAAGCCATATACGCCAAGCCTACTGCAAATATCATAGAAAATGGAGAAAAATTGAAATTGTTCCCTATCAAATCAGTAACAAGACAAGGTTGCCCACTCTCACCACTCTTACACAACATAGTCCTTAAAACACTTGCCATAGCAATCAGACAAGAAAATGAAATAAAGGGAATCTGCATTGGAAAGGAGGAGGTCAAACTTTCCTTATTTGCAGATGATATGATTATCTACATGGAAGATCCCAAAACCTCCACTATGAAATTCTTGGAAATAATTAAAAAATTAGCCAAGTCACAGGTTACAAAATTAACACCAAAAAAATCAATAGCTTTTCTCTACACTAACAATGAACTTACTCAGCAAGAACTCAGAAAACAATTCCATTCCCAATAGCTCAGCAAAAATTATATACCTAGGAGTATACCTAACCAAGGAAGTGAAGGACTTATATAAAGAAAACTACATTACATTGAAGAAAGAAGTTATAGGAGACATCAGAAAATGGAAAGGCACCCCCTGCTCTTGGATAAGCAAAATAAATATAGTCAAAATGACTATACTACCTAAACTGATATATAGATTCAATGCAATTCCTATCAAAATACCTACAAGTTTCTTCAAAGAACCTGAAACAACAATTCTTAAATTCATATGGAACCAAAAGAGACCAAGAATAGCTAAAGCAATCCTGACCAGCAGGAGGCAGGAGGCATTACAGTTCCAGACATCAGGCTGTACTATAAAGCAATAGTTGTAAAAACAATTTGGTACTGGCACAAAAAGACAGATAGACCAGTAGAACAGAACTGAAGACGCAGAGACAAACCCAAATACCCTCAATCACTTGATCTTCGACAAAGGGGCCAAATGAATACAATGGAAAAAGGACAGCCTGTTCAAAAAATGGTGCTGGGAAATCTGGACATCCACATGCAGAAGAATGAATCTAGTCACACACCTATCACCATGCACCAAAGTCAAATCAAAGTGGACCAAAGACCTAGACATTAAAAGCGAAACACTGAACCTCCGAGAAGACAAATTAGGCAAATGTCTAAAAGACATAGAGGTAGGCAAAGACTTTCTTGACAAGACACCAAGAGCAAAAGAAATTATCCCCATCATTAACAAATGGGATCTTGTCAAATTAAAAGGCTCTGCACAGCAAAGGAAACTATCAGCAATGTAAAAAGAGAACCAAGAGACTGGGAAAAAAAATATTCACCACCAATAACTTAGATAGGAAGCTCATAACTAGAATATACAGGGAGCTGAAGAAAAGTAAGCCAACCAAAATAAAGGATCCTATTGAAAAGTGGGCAAATGAAGTAAAGAGGCAGTTTACTGATGAAGAAGTACAAGTGGCCAATAGATACATGAAAAGATGTTCAACATCTCTAGCCATAAGAGAAATGCAAATCAAAACAATGCTAAGATACCATCTCACTCCAGAGAGAATGGCCTATATCAACAAGTCAAATAGTAATCAGTGCTGGTGACACTGTGAGGAAAAAGGAACTCTCTTACACTGCTGGTGGGAGTGTAAATTCACACAACCACTTTGGAAAGCAGTATGGAGATCTCTCAAAAGACTAGAAATAAATACCCCTTCGATCCAGTGACACCCTTCCTGGGAATATATTCAAAATTGGTCAAAACAACACATAACAGAGACATATGTATACCCATGTTCATAGTAGCACAACTAACAATAGCTAAAATATGGAAGTCACCAAAATACCTATCAACAGACCAATGGATACACAAACTGTGGTATTTATACACAATAGAATACTATGCATCTATAAAGTCCAACAGCGTGGAGGCTTTTGTGGGCAAATAGGAGAAACTTGAGAACATCATGCTTAGTGAAGTGAGTCAGAATCAGAAGGTGAAACATTGAATGGTCTCTCTGATATGAGAGTCCCAGATCACAACTCTTATGGAACTTAAAACGAAAAACAAAGTGAAACAGTGGGGTAGGGCAGGGAGGGAGGGAGGGGTGGGTAGGGGGAGGGAAAAAAGGAGAGTGGGAAAGTCTTTGTCACCTTGACAAGATACGTATATACACAAAATCCTCAACCTCATTGTAAACCTTAGGTTTTGTACTAATATCAATAAGATGGGGCCGGGGGGGGGGGGGGGGGGG
>PVKB01003465.1:0-10283 GCA_004027205.1 Ctenodactylus gundi | reverse complement strand
ACTCACATAATCTGTGTCGTTTCTGAAACACATGAGACTACTGGGGGACATTTAAGATCTAAATCATAACAATGACTTAGCAAAACCCTGTCTCAAAATTCTCAAAAGTAAGTAAAACAGGGAGAGGACTTATTTATTGTGAAAGTCTGGGTTCAATCCTCAGTACCACAAAAGCAAAAGCAAATTGAAAGGTGGTGGCCAAGTCCCTTAAATTCCATGATCCCTTCCACATCGGGGATTATTTAAGCCTGTAATTCTATATACCATGGAAATGTTAGAACCATAGAAACAAACCCAAGGAAAGCTTGATTTAGGGGTAAAAGAAACTGTCCTGGGTGAGCACGATAAGCATGAAAAGACAGTAAATGAAACCGCCGTCAAGAGCTACCGTTGCTAGGCACAGTGCCAAATGCCTCTGCTAACTTAATCTCATTTGGTTGTCCAAAGAATTCTTCCAGTTTTCATATCATTTCCACATTGTTCTGATTTAAAAGTTAGGCTACATCGATAGGACATGGTAGAACAGCTTTATTTCAAACCTTGACTGCAGCAAGTTAGATCTGTATTTTTAGTTTTGAAAACAAGGGGACAAAGAGATGGGGAAAAGAATGGCAAATGGAAAGTTTCTAGTTTTCCCTTATTCTCTGTATGTAGGCTTTTCAGCCATATTACATATTTCCCCACACGTACTCTGCCTCTTAAGCACACACACATGTACACACACACACACACACACACACACACACACACACACACACACGCACACACCACAGCAGGTCTTCCCAGGAGAGGACAGTGTATTGAATTTTTGGTGCTAGTCTCCACAGTTGATTAGGTATGACTTTAATCAGAAACACTAGTCCTCTGCATCATTACTCCTTCTATATTTTTATCTTGGGTCCCTTTTCATCTGTGCATGACTCAACTCTCATTTATGTGCCTGTTAAGCCATGATTCCCATTTCAAATTCTGAACAGAATTACACTTTTAATAAATTATGACAATAGGTTCCAAGTGACTTTATAGAGTCAGTCTCACTTTTGTCTTCCACAAAGCCATCTCTGTCCCTACCTCCTGAAGGAAGGTTTCATACAATGTTTTATCTCTGGCAAAAGGCATTCTAGAAGGGGCCAGTGCTCAGCAGTTAGAATGCTTGTGTGGCAAGTGCAAGGACCTGGGTTCAATTCTTCAACAGCCTATAAGCTGAACAAAGTGACACATGCCTATAATCCCAACACTCAGGAGGCAGAGGAAGAAGGGTTGCCACGAGTTCAAAGCCAGTCTGGACTACACAGAAATTTCAGAACCAGCTTGGACTACAGAGCTAGACCCTGTATTTAAAAGAAAAGGAAAGAAAGAAAGAAAGAATATTATCCAAAATAGAGAAAGAATGCTAAATATTCAACAATAAGAAAACAACACAACTAAAAAATAGGCAAAAGACCATACAGACACATCTCCAAAAGACATATACAGATAGAAAATAAGCATATAAAAATAACTTTCTCATCAGATGTCTTCAGGGAAAATCTAACTAAAACAACAATGAGAAAACACTACACATCTGTTTGAGCAGCCAGAATCCAGATACTGACAACAAGTGCTGATAAAGATATGGGGCAACAGGAGCTCTTTTTCCTTTTTCTTTCTTTCTTTCTTTCTTTCTCTCTCTCTCTCTCTGTCTCTCTCTCTCTCTCTCTTTCTCTCTCTCTCTCCTTCTTGTTGTCTTACATATTGGTTACCGAGCTACATCCATAGGTCTTTCTATATATTTATCTATTTAGTTAAATTTTATTTTATTTTATTTTATTTTGAAACAGGTTTTTTCAAGTCACTAAGTTGCTCAGGCTGGACTTGAACTTGTGATTCTCCTGCTTCAACCTTCTAAAGTGGTCAGGGACATGTGCCACTGCGTCGAGCTCAGGAATTCAGTTTTTACTACTGAGAATTCAAAATGATACCACCACATTGAAGACAGGTTATTTTTTCTTGCAAAACTATATGTACTCTTAGCATGCAATCTAATAGTTGCATTCCTGTATTTATCCAAAGGGGTTGAAAACTTTTGTACATATAAAAGCCTGCACATAGATAATTATGGAATATTTTTTCTTAATAGACAAAATTTGTAAGCAACCAAGGTATCTTTCAATAGGGAAATGGAAAAATGGGGTAATCGAGACAAAGAAATATTACTCATCACTAAAAAATGAGTTATCAAATCATGAAAATCCATGACTCTTAAATATGACTAAGCAAAAGCAACAAATTTGAAAAGACTACACAATTTATGATTTTAACATTGTAACATTCTGAAAAAGCAAACCTACGGAGATTGCAAAATAATCAGCAAGTGCTTGGAGTTGAGAGGGAGGGGGAAGGAAGACTAGGGGGATCACAGAGAAATTTTAGGGAAATGAAAACACTGTATGATGCCATAATGTCATGTCATTGTGTGATTGTCCAATATGAAGAGTACTGAAACTGGGCATCCGAATGTCCTCTAGGGAATTATGATGCATCAACAAATTGATACAACTCTAACTAATGTACCACGACTGGCGGGGGTGTTAATAATAGGGTAGGAAACGCAGAATAATCAGGAAAGTCTAGGAAATTCTCTGTACCTTCTTGCCAATTTTCTCATAACTTAAGCCTTTTTAGAAAGATAATTTTTTAAAAATGAAAATCTAGAAATGAATTATCAATATCAAGGATGAGAGAGTAGGAAGGCTAATCATTACTAATCCTACTACTTTAAAAGGACAAAAAGGGAAGATCATGAGCAACTTTATATAAACAATATTTGCAAACTTATTAGATGTAAATACAAACTTCTTAGAAAACAAGACTTACTAAAATGACATAAAATGAAACAGAATGAGATTATTCTCATATGTAGTAAAGAAATGGAATCTGGCATCAAAAAATTTCCTGTAAAAAATACTTCAGGTCCACTGATTTTCACTGATGAGAATTCTAAGATTCACAGGAAACCTAGTATGAGTGTGAACACAAACTCAGAAAACAGAAAGTAAGAGATTGCCTCTTAGCCATTTTATGAGCTCATAAACTTTGAGATAAAACTTAACAAGGAAATTAGAAAAAACTATACAATAATATGTTTCATGGAAATACACACAAAAATTGTCAATGAAATATTAATAGTTCAAATACAGTAATTTATAAAAATAAGAATACATCTTAACCAATTTGAGTTTACATCAAAGATAGTAAAAGTGTCTTTTACCTGAACTTTTGGGGGAAACGTTCAATATTTCACTACTGAATTCTATGGGTTCTGAAAAAGTGTTCTTCATCAAGATTGAGATAGTTCCCTTCTGTTTTTAATTTGCTGTGTGATTCTGGCATAAAGGGAATTACATTTTGTCAAGTGATTCTTTTGTGTCTTTAAATGCTCAAATGGTTTTTCTCCCTAAATCTGTTAATATGATGAATTATATTGATTTCTTAATGTTAGAAGACAGAAGGCCCTAGATATCAGAAAGAAGTAGAACTGTCTCTAGCTGTAAGATTGTTTACTCAGGCAACAGTTTTATTCATAATAAATAGTTTCCAAAATCAAAAACATTCCAGGTTTCTACCAACAAGAAAATAGCTTAAAAGTACCCGATTCATACCACTGGTATGAATCGATTGGAACACCGTACGTGCACACTCACACACAGTTTGATAAAACTATACCATGCTGGAAAAAATCAGAACAACAGTCCCCTTGGGGGATTGTGTTACTGGTCATTGACTGCAAAGTGGCACGACGGAACTTGCTGGGTCAGATAACACCCCATGCACTGGCAGGAGTCTGGTTTACACAGGAGGCACGTTTGTCACAATGGATCCAATGGTACATTTAAACTTTGGATAGTTCACTATATGTGCATTTTACCTTAAAAGGAGCCATCAACAAACACTAAATTCCAGTTAATGATATGCCCGCTGATAGGTAAGAATGAATTGTGCCGACACCTTTAACATACTTTGAAATGCACACTAAAATAAACTGGTAAGAAAAGGGGAAAAAAATTAAAAGGAAAAGTTATAAAAAAGGAACTGGTAAGGAGAAGGATGGATGACTAAATAAATACAGTAAAATTTTAATTTTAAAATCAAGATTTAGGGCATGTAGTTGTTCTGTACATAATTAATTTTACTTAATGTTTGAGATTTTGCAATGTTGAGTGAAGAAGAGAAAATAAGAAGTGTTACTGGGCCTAGGGATTCAATCCCAGGCATCGCGCATGCTAAACACATGCCTACCACTGAGCTACACCCTCATCCCCTGAAATTTTTATTTTTATGCGAATTCATGGATACTGTACTACAGAAAGGCTGAAGTTGAATGACGAATAACTATGTTCAGTCTGTTGTCCGCGAGGCAGTTATCACTTCACAGAGAGTAATAGGCAACTTACACAGAAGTCTTGGTACACACACGTGCATTTTTCTAAGTGCTTCAGATGGGTTATCTAATTTAATCTTTGCAGCAGGCATTCCCTCCACTATTTCATACGACAAAGCACGGAAAGTCATGGAAGGTGTTCTACCGACAATTCACTGCAGGATACGATCGTTAGAACTCCACACATCCACAGTGACTCAGGGGCAAACGACGCTCCTGGGGTTCAGCAATGCAAGGCTTCCACAGAAGCAGCTGGTAGCACTGACAAGAGCCCTGTGAAGGATTGTGACTTCCCCAAGATTAATATTTCGCCAATCTCAACATATAGCAGTATCAACAGTTCAAAATACTTAAATATTTACAAGTGATAATAAGTCAAGACTTGAGTCCCCAGTGTGTCCTCAGCCCCTCCAGTCACCAAGGACCCTCCCTTGGGACCCTCTGTACCTTCCTATGTTCAGCAATCAAATGATTCGCAGACAGTCCTTAGCTTCTTGCTCCAGGACTATGGTCTGTCTGCTGTTGATTAGTCTACTTGGTCAGTACCCATGAAGATTGTTAGTTAACTACAAGCTAGACTATCCCCGATTTATTGATAAGAAAACTGAGGCACATAAAAAAATCTGAGATATCAAAGCTAAAAGCTGTTGAAACAAGCTTAATGTGACTTCTTACTTGGTCACATATTTCACAGTCTCAACATCAAACTCTTTGCATGAGGCCCATCACAAATTATCTTTCTGCCTTAATCAGTACTGGTGACTGTCTCCATGAATTACTCTAAAGCATCAGCCTTTGGGGAACACAAATTAGCAGGAAGACCTTAAGAAGGATATGTGAACAGTCTCCCTCACCAGACATTCAGGCAAAAACATTGCATGTAATAGCTACTGCAGGTTTGGGTTCATATGTGTCTTACTCACGGCTCAAGATAATACAAAAGCTCAATTCTTGCCTTTCCACAATTTGACCATGAAAGTCTATGCAATGCCTTTGTGTTAACTTGAGTTTCTGGCACTTATATTCAAAGAGCTCTGGAAATAGTTTCATCACGCTGCCACAGACATGGAGAATCAAGCCATGAATGTTGGAGGGATGAGAGGATGACTTCCTGGAGCAGTTACACTAGAATTTGGTCTTGAAAGATGATGATAGAATCAGATAAGCCGAGTGAGGAGGTGAGACCAATTCACATCAACTTGAGTAATGGTGTTGCAACTGAAACACCAGTATAAGTTCTGTAGCCACCATGATGCCTGCTGAGAAGGTTCTCAGAAAATACTTGTTAGAATAATTAAGAAGTGGACCAATGGAAGAGTAAGTACTACATAGATATATAGATAGCACAAACACATGCTTATCAAACTGCCAAGGAGTAACAAGTGCACACACAGTAAGAAGCTGATAGGTTTATCCAAAGTACAGAAAATAAAAGTGCATAAAGGATAAGACAAAAAATAATTCTATTCAATTTGAGACAACTGTCTTTAAATTAACAGAGAAAATAGAGCTAAGGTAGGCCATCTTACAGGAAACCTGACACTGCTATGTCTCAGTAACTGTACCTTCACCTCAATGGTATCTACTGTTAAATTATGTCTATTAATAAATGGATAATTCATGTAAAAAAAGAAGTAGTGGAAGATTTTGAGCATGTAGTGAACAGAATGAAAAATATATCTAATGAAGATCTATCTGCTCTGCTGGATGAGAAGTTTGTTACAACAAATGGACGAATGGAGGTTAGTTATCAGTGGGAGAGAGACAGTAATCCAGGCCCCTTAGCAATATGAACAGAGAAAACAGGATGATGGTACAAGATGCTTGAAAGAAAAAAAATCAGCCGAATTATTAATTAGTTACGAAGGATGGGGAAAAGGAAGTGGAGAAGATCTTGAGCCCTCGTGAGCTGAAAATTTCCATCAAAAATATCACCATCTTGTTCCAGCTTCATGATGCAGATAAGAAAAATGGCAAATAACATTCTACCCTGAAATTCCCCACAAGTCAGCGACTCAGAACCCTGGTGCTAAAACAACAGTCATTGTGAAGGACATTCTCTGGCCTTGTGTTCATAAAAGAGAAAGAAGGTGAGAATTACTGCTCATAGTAACTTTGCTGTAAAACGTAACCCAACAGTAATTTATTGTGTGTGCCAGCAGCTGGCTGAGTTGTTTATTTTCCATATAAACCTCCTGTCTTCTACACTGGACCAAGCAGAGCCTTGAATAACTCCCTTGTGGTGACAAAATATCTTTCTGCTCAACTAACAGAATAAAAATTAAAATACCAAATTGCTGGAAGAAAAATAACTCGCCTTCTCTTAGACAACCCTCCCCCGCATGCACACACAACCCTGGATGATTATTCCCTGTCCCCATCCAGACCAGAGGGTGGCCCATGTACCTGTTGGTGAACTACCCAGCACCACCTTTCCCTCATGCTGCCCTTCCTTACTGCAGAATGACTGTGTGGCTGGGTGCAGCACTGGGTTTACAGAAAGATTACAGTTCCCTGTCTTCCAAGCTGCTAATATGAATAAGTTAAGCATATTAGCTCCAAGGAGTTGAATCTTTGGTGGGATATGACCTTTATGCTCTTTCTCCGTTTATCTTTCCTGCCACTTTCGTGTCAGAGAAGAGGACCTGACATAGTCCTAGCAGGCATCCCGGACCATGAGATAATGTGGAAAATCATAAACACATGTTTATAGGAAAGAGCTGAAAGAAAGGTGCCTGAGTTCCCCAAGCGGGGCTACCTACCACTAGTCTGTTATTAAATGTTTCGGCTAGCATCTGCCCTGGTTGAGTGGATCACTTCATAAATTTTGAACCTGAGTTTCAGAAAGACTTAAGCAATTCCTTTGCAGTCTCACAGCCTGTCAACGACTTGAACCCAGGGACCAGACTGTCCAATATTCTTTATCTTAAAAGGTCCTAGAGAAGTGTTTCAGCTACAGAATATTATGGATCAACTTTAGGTTAGTCTCCTTTCTCATCGCTCCCTTGGTTTCCATCTAAGAGTATCTGCCCAGCAAACACCAAGTATCTGCTATAGCCTATGAGGAAGAAACTTACAAAACCTACCACCAAGAGGTAAAGTCTCCAATTAGGAGATCTTCTCAAAAAGTTCTATGACTACTATTTTGCAACTAGGCTAGCCATCTCTACCCACAACAGAAAAATGAGAATGCTGGGTAGTTTCCCCAGAAAGGAACAGAAATGGCCTCAGCAGTACAGTGACTCTTCTGATGACAGGGCTCAAAGGCCTTTGACTTGTTCTTAGAAAGAGCTAAAGCAACAGTGCACTGGACACCAATTACCCAGCATGATCAATTCAAAAATAAGAACCACACAGCCTAAGTTCAAATAACAAGAGACAGGATCCTCAGTTCCTCCACATTTAAATCTTTATTGCACTGTTAGGTGAAGGGCACTCTACACCTGTGTGTGGTGATGAGAAAATAATTAAGGGAACTATTCCATGATCGAGCTATACCTCTTTTGGGGATCCTTCCAAAAGAGTTAAAAGCAATGTCTATTAGAAATACATCTATACCCATGTTTATAACACAGCTAACAATAGCTAATATCCATCAACAGACCAATGGACACAAAAATTGTGCTATATGCACACGATGAAGTATTACTCTTCTGTAAAGACAGATAGATTTGAGGGTTTTGTAGGAAAATGGATGCAACTTGAAAACATCATGTTTAGCAAAGCAAGTCAAACTGAGAAGGTTAAATATCAAATGGTTTCTCTAATATGACAAACCCAGAATACAGCCATTTTATAGAACCAAGTGGGTGTGACAGTGGGAGTTGCGGGAATGAGGGAGGGAGCAGGAGGGCCGAAAGAAGGAGGGGAAGGGATTGTAATGTTGATGTGATACATAGATGCACAAAATACTGAAGCTCAGTGTAACCATTGTGTGTCACACATACACACTCATAAAAATGGGGGGATAAAAGGAACTATTTCATACTTCTCTTCTGGCTCATGTTTTTCTTCCCCCAAAAATCCATTCCTTTAAAAAAAAAAAACCTGTGGGAAGTATATATGTTAAAAATAAGAAAAAAATTAAAAGTATGGAAAGAGAAGGGAGAGTCATTCAGTAACTTAAAGGGCTTTCAACATAAAGAGAAGGGTGAGTGTGAGCCGAAGGGATTGCATGCGAAAGCACTCAACCTGTGCTCCCTGCTGTGGTGAATGTACTCAGGAGGCCTCAGAGAAGGTCTCCCAAGGCAGGTTCATTTGCTCCTGAAGGAGTTTAATCAATACCTGTCTCCTAACAGCAGCCCTTCCAGGGGTTTTTGTTTTTCTGGATCAAAGGGTGATAATACCTTAAGGACAAGAATAAATACAGAAAATGCTAGACACCACTTAAGGTCTGAGGCTCCTGTGGAGGGTCTGCCTAAGGGAAAATTACCTAATGGGCAGGTTGATGTAAGAAGATGTGCTGCATTCAGCTCTGACCTGAAGATTACATGAAAAATGCAAAGCATCTTTGACCATTAAAGAAACGCATATTGAAACAACACAGAGATTCTATCTTACTCTGGTAAGAATGGCTATTATCAAGACCTCAAAAAAGAACAAATGATGGCTAGGCTGTGGGGGAAAAGGAGCTCTTCTACATTGTTGGTGAGACTGTAAACCAGTACAACCACTATGGAAATCAGTGTAGAGATTCCTCAAAAAATTGAAAAAAGAAATTGCATTTGACCTAGCTATCCCTCTTCTGGGTATCTTTCCAAAAGAATTAAAACCATCATGTTACAATGATACATGCATACCGATGTTTACAGCAGTGCAGCTCATTTTTATAGCTAAATCTTGAAAGCAGTCTATACTTCCATCAACAGATGAATGGATAAAGAAATGCAGTAAATATGCATCGTGGAGTATTACTCTTGCACCGCTACAAGTTAAAATAAATTTGAGTCATTTGTAAGGAAATGATGTACCTTGAAACCATTATGTTAAGTAAAGCAAAACAGACACAGAAGATTAGATATCATATGGTTTCTCTTCTGTGAAAAGCCCAAAATAGAAATAAATAAAAGAGATGACAGGAAACAGAGAAGCAGACTTCATGGAGACCGGAAGTGGATCCACAGATGGAAGAAGACGGGAGGCTGGGGAGAAAGGATGACTAAAATGTGATGTGTATATGCACTAATTTCTCCAAATAGATGTAATTATTATATATTACTAATTAAAATAATAATTATAGGGAAAGCATTATTTTAATGTTTCCCCTCATTGCTTTATTCATAAAATACTTTTGGAACACAAGACTTTGCACATGGTGCTGAGGTACCAAGAGGAAAAAGACCCAGGCCATGTTTGGTCCTGAGATTCTACTGCCGTCTTCAGCTCCTAAGCATAAATTATAGAACCGTATATCCTTTATTCTTACCTATATATGATCTACTGTAATTGTCTGAAATATTTCCTCCATATACATTTAGAATCATATCAAATAATAATTATAAGTTTTATTTCAATAGTCAAATATAATTCAAGGAAAGAACTTCTATTAGTCATTTTTTAAGGCAGGTCTACTGGCTACCAATACTATTAAGTTTGCTTTCATCTGAAAATGTCTTAAGTCTCCCTTCATTCTGGAAGAATATTTATGCCGGACATAAAATTCTGAGTCAACAGGTATTTTCTTTCAACATTTACAAAGCATCATTCCACTTCCTTTGTGGCGAAGCAAAGTTGCTCACTTCCTGGTGGACGACAGGAAGGGAAGAGAAGGGAAGGGAAGAAAGGAGGGGGAGGAGAGGGGAAAGGCAGGAAGGGAGGAGTCAGGGAGGGAAGAAGGGAGGGGAGGGGAGGGGAGGGGAGGGGA
>PVKB01003464.1:155672-199320 GCA_004027205.1 Ctenodactylus gundi | reverse complement strand
TTTTTTTTTTTTTTTTTTTTTTTTTTTTTTTTTTTTTTTTTTTTTTTTTTTTTTTTTTTTTTTTTTTTTTTTTTTTTTTTTTTTTTTTTTTTTTTTTTTTTTTTTTTTTTTTTTTTTTTTTTTTTTTTTTTTTTTTTTTTTTGAGACAGTGTCTCACTTTGTAGCCCAGACTGGTCCTGAACTCACTGTGTAGCTCAGGCTGGCCTTGGACTCAGGACAATCCACCTGCCTCAGCCTCCTAAGTGCCGGGATTACAGGTGTGCACCACCACACACAGCTTATGTGGTGCTGGGGAATCAAACTCAAGTACTTAGTTCTTTAGCTGCTGAGTCATTACTTCAACTCTTCAATTTTTGTAAATGATACCAATCCCGAAAACTGATTATTTCTTATCTGTTGTTTTTCTTTTAGCCAGTTTTAGTAAAATTTATTTACTTTTAGGGTTTTTTTGCATTTTATATATTTTTACTATCATATTTTTCTGTATTCAAGGACTATAAAGCTCTATATATATGTAACAACACAAATTATTGCATTGTTCATTTTCTCTCACCTAAATTTTGCCTATGAGCTGTACATTCTCATGAAATAGCTGTCTTTTAAATATCCTACTAAAATTTTATTTATTCCACTTCAAGTAATATATTCTTTATAATTTAACCTTTGTGTTGAATGCATTCAATTTTGTAATAGTTGTAACTTATTCATAAAATGTTTCTTTCATCTTACAAATATCTTTATTTACCCTCTGTGGTTTTAATTGCCACTTTCAACTTAATTTTGATTCCCCTGCTTTCCTTCTCTTTACATTTTCCTGGTGTCTTTTGCGTATCCATTTGTTTTCAATCAGTCCATCTCTGTATTATTTATTTATTTATTTATTTATTTATTTATTTATTTGAGACAATATCTTGCTTTGTAATCCTTGATGGTCCTGAACTCACTGTGTAGCGCAGGCTGCCCATGAACACACAGGAGTCCTTCTGCATCAGTCTCCAGAGCATTGGGATTACAGGTGTGTGTCACCATGTCCCACTTATGTGGAGCCGGGGTATTGAACCCAGGGCCTTGTGCTTTTTAGGCAAGCACTCTTAACTGCTGAGCTATGCCCTCCCTCCCCAACCCCTAATTATTTTTCTTATAAACATTATGAACTTAGGGTTTTGTTTTGTTTTAACTGTTTAACCCAATCAGATGTCTTCTGTTTTCAATGAGAAATTTAGTCCATTAACTGATATTTTTACCTTCCATCTTACAATATGTTTATGATTTTCATCCATTTTTCTCTGTGCTGATTTCATATAGTTGTCTTGCATTTCATTTTTTCATTGTTAGTTTGAAAGTTCTCTACTTTCACATTTCATTAAATGTTGCATTCTTCTTTAAGTTTTAATCAGATACATACTGTTCTACTGTTGTTTGAAAACAAGATAACACAAAATAACCCCTTCCAAGATGCTTAATTTTCTCCTTGATTTCCCTGGCTTCAAAGGAATGACATAACTAGAATTCTTATCCCTGACTTAAAATGAGATCTTGGAGCATTTTTGCTCCCTTCTCTATAAGTCTTTGATTTTATTAGGATTATTGAATGATTTTTGTTTGGGCTGTTGCTGAAATTTCCTTTGTATAATATTGTGTCCTTTCTATTTTTAGGGTCCTTATTTAGCTGTTCTCTTCCTGAAACATCTGCCCATGCCCATGTAGATTTGGGAAAGGGGAAGATACAGGTGTGTGTGAGTTTCCTTACTCACTTACTAACCTGTTCATTTCTCTCATGTTGAGATTGCTGTTATGGTACATTTGTTGTTTTTTGACATAGGTGTGATATGTGGGTGATAAACTCTTAAGTTCTTGCATGTCTGCAAAGATATTTTGCCCTGAAAAATGCTGAGCAAATAGTCCAGGGCACAAGGTGTAAATGCTATTCTACTCTCTCTTAGCTTGTGGTGTTTTAGACGTGAAGTCCTATGCCAGTCTGAGTTTTTCTTTTCTTTATTTGTAAATAGAAGCATTTTAAGTTTGTGTTCATCCTTAAGTTGAGGAATTTTGCCAGGATAAACTATATGTTTTTTCTTGTCTTCCTTCTTGAATATTTTGGTGCTCTTTAATCTAAAGACTCAGGCCTTTTTTCAGCTCAGAGATATTGTCTGTTTAATCTTTACAGCTCTGCTTCACTGAATATGTCTGTCGTTTGTTCAGATGGATTGTCTTCTACCAGGGATTTGAGCTATGTCCTGCATCAGTTCAGTGTGCTTCTACAATCCCCAGTATGCTCAATGAGAGCATCTAGATCTATCTTCTGGATCTTTTATCATTTTTTTTTTTTGGGGGGGGTGCTTCATTTAGTTTTGTTGTGTTGTGTAACTGTACATGTGGAGATGGATTTTCTGTTTGGTCGTCCATGCCACTAATTCACATATCAGCAAGGATTTACATATTATAGTTAGGAAGATACTGTTTGTCTGGTTATTCATTTATTTATTTTTGTGGTATGGTCGATTGAACCCAACGACTTTATCTTGAGTCCCTGTTCTTATTTTTTGATTTTGACATAGGTCTCACTAAGTCACTAAATTGCCCAAGCCGGGCTTGAACTTGCAGTCCTCTTGTCTCAGACTTCCAGACTGTGGGATTACAGATGTGTGCCCTCGTGCCATTATGCCTGCCCTGAATTGCTGTTAGGCTCGTATGGTTCATGTGTTTCTTACAGCACTTGTACTTCATTGGGCATATATACTGTTTGTTTTGATGGCTTGCCGTCTGCTGGCCCTTGAGGCATGTTGTGACTATTCTTTGTTCCTTGTTGGTTCTGTGGTAGTCTACAGAGTCTAGAATGGCACTAGTCTGTAGCTGGTGGGAATAGAGTTGCCCTTCAACTCTGGGTCAGTAATGTTGGGGTAGGGGAGCCAATTCATACCACTGAGATGCTTCTGAGACATTGGGAAGAATTCTTTCTATCTTAACCTTCAGGTTCTTCAGCAACCTCATGAGCAGGGGTTTGCAGCCCACTGGTTCAACAGCTATTGGCCTCCTGGGTTCCAGGGAAACATAGGCCAATCAGGTAGAACTAGTGTTAGTTCCCTCTCCTTTCGCCTCAGGTTCCCTCCCACATGCATACACATAACATACACACTTGAGCTTTAGTAAAGCTCATCTACTAACTGTGGCTTGTTTGTTTGTGGGGCTGGAGATGGAACCCAGGACCTTATTTATGTTAGGCAAGCTTTTTACTCCTGAGCTATACCCCTAGCCCCATCTACAACTTTTGATCCTTCTTCCAAAGCTCTCTGAAGCTGAAAGGGAGAGATGTCCAGTTTTTCAGCCTTATGTTCCATGTATACACCTGTCTACCCAAAGCCTCAGCAGTTCTCTGACTCAGGATGGGCAGATAGAGTAGTAATTAAGATGCCTTTTAGGTTGCCATGTTCTCCAAGTCACCATTACTTCCTTGCAGCTGCTAATGGATCAGTAAAGACTGGAATATTTGCTCTTGCTCTTGCATCTGAGGTAGGTTGTTTCTGTGGCTAGTACATGGCCTCTGTCATATCTCCCAAACCCTACCATTTTGTCTGCTTGACTCAGATTAGACATTGAACCAGATTCCAGAACCATACACTCCAGGGTTTCTCCAATTTTGGGCTAGGCACTGCTGACACCTGTGATTATTTCTGCTTGTATGAGAACATATCAAGTCCCATGGTGGGTGAGTTGGTTTTCAACTTTCTAAGTTTTAATTATGACAAATAGAAAGTCTTGAGTTTTGTATTACTGTCAATGTTTTGACAATTCTTACTAAACTCTCTTTTTATAAGAAAGGAAGCAGATACATTATTAGAAGACTTAGGTAGACAATATTTGCTATGATGTGGCTGATGTGAATAGATTGGGAGAGGAAATCAGTAGTCTAATGGAGGACCAATTACTCTCCAGTGCCTTGGGCATATGCAAAGACATAATGAGTTGATAGTCCAAGATCTGAGCTCTGGTGCACTCCAGTGTCTAGAGACTGGACTCTTTCCTCATTGCCAACCAGTACAGAAAGTACCTTTCTATTTATTGGCCAAGTGCCTCTGCACTGGCCAGCTCAAGAGGTTTGCTTCCACTTACATCTGGGCAGCTTCTCAGCAGCCAAATACACGATTGTCATTCATGTCCCGTATGTCTGACCAAGCAGCATCTTAAGTGCAAACAGGGACCACAGCCAAACTTCCAATTGTGCGGAGCCTTCTAGTTAACCACGCGTCATGTCAGTTCCTTGGAGTGTATGATATTCTCCAGCAAGGATACATGAAATGATGGAAACAAGCTAGGGCTGTTTCACAAGTTTGAACATGGCTCACACTAAATGTTTCAGATTCATTAAACCCATCAAATTTCCAGTTACTGTCTGCATTCAGTATGATGACAAAAAAAAATTCTGTCATGGGTTTACCACTTTTCCTTTATATCAACATGCTAGAAAGGTTTATTTTACCACAAACTTGTAGCTCATGTTATTAACCTATATCTTTGAAAAAGTCATACCGCTAGCAGGACCAGTAGGCCAATGAACAGGGCTGTGGTCTGGCCAGGTGTTTAGATCACTGTAGAATGCTAGCCTGGCTCACAATAGCAACAAAGCCCAGGTTCCACCTAGACAGGCAGGTTCATGTGTCCAGTTTTTCAAGAGAAGTAAAAATCAGTGTTTTTATGGAAGTTCTTTTGATTTATAAATGTTTATTCTTTAAAAGAGAGAAACTTTAAACCACTGATGACCAAATAAAACACATCTCCCTGGCCCAAATCTGGGCTACAGATGTTTAACTTACTTTGCTCTATCATAATGAACTCTCTTATACCCCTACCCCATTACTGTAACAAACTATAGAAAGGATTCCTGAAAGTATAGTCTTCCCATTACTGTAATACAGTTGCCACCAGTGTTTATTGAGGTGGGGACTATAAAAGGACTCTGGCTCTATGCCCAGATGCACTGCTTACTAGCTCCAGGGACTGGATTAACCTCTCTAAGCCTCAGCTTCTCATTTATATAGTGGAAATAAGTATGTTACTTATTCCTGACATTTTTATGAGGGCTAGATAAAAAAGCATAAATGCTTAGCACTAAGTTAGCATTTAATAGGAATTGGTCTTATCATTCAGTAACACACAGAACACACAGAAATGCTTGGAAAATCTAAAAGGAAGTGTTGAATGCTTGCCATTCTTATGGATCATGGTACCTCAGATGGACCAGCTTCCCATATGTCCTTAGCAGTGGGAAGCAGCAGGCTGCCTGAAAAAGCCCTCAACTCCACTTTCTCTCATTTCTGCTGTTTTTGCCTGGTATTCTGGGACTTGCCAGTCAGGAAGTCCCTGCAGTGTTCTGCAGGCTGATGTCAGAGACAAGCCCAGCTGCTCTTCCCACAGTGACCCTTTGTGTCTGTCACTAGAGCCCTCCAGGACTAAAGGGTGGCCAGGAAACGGAGAGTTGCCTTCATTTCTTTTGAGGGAGAAAAGGCCATAGGTGATGGGTAAGAGGAAAACAGGGAGAATTTCAGAAGCTAGACAGGGAGTTCCACTTAGTTCTGTCTGAAGAGCCCTGTAATTGCTTCCCATTTGGTCCTGTGGACACAGCCCTTTGTTCTTTGTAGAATGTGCCACAATAAATAATAGGCACCTTTTCTCAAGGTAGAAGTTTTAAAATTCCTTTCCCTTTCTTTTCTACTTGATTAGAGGACTTGTCCTTTTATCAGCCTTACTTTTCTGCCTCTGAATGTGCAAGCGGTCATCAGTGGCTCTCATCAGTGGAAACCGTAGTCTGTGGAGTGATTGGGAACTCATACTTACTGGTCCTATCATCTTACGGAACTTTGCTGGCTTTTCTGATTTTACAATGGAGCAAGCACTGACAATCACATACTATTTACTGAAACCAGTGCTGGGTGGTGAGGGCTCATCACACCTGCCTTTTAGTACTGTTGTAAAGTCTCAGATGTGAATGTCTGTGGTACCCTTAGCCTGGCATCTGTGCTTGAAGGGGTGGATAGATGCTGGCCATCCCTGTGCTTCTCCAGGTCCTGAGCAGCTGAGTTTTATAGAGACAGAGGGACTGGTCAGTGGGTTTGTTGTTGTTGTTGTTGTTGTTTGTTTGTTTGTTTTGTTTTGCCTATGCCCAAAATCAAATGAGAGTTTGAGAAAGAGGATAGACCGTCACACTGGCAGCTGAGACTGACCTCCTCAGACTGCTTTTCTTCCATATGAACCCTTTTTAGGCTGGTTTCTTAACCACAGTTCCTCAGCTGCCAGTCTCTAGACCAGAAGCAGATCTGCCTCTCAGGAGAATCTTGGAGACTGATGGCAGGGCACACCAGCCTTCCTATCCAGCAGCAGTACCATCAGCTGACCCCTTGAGTCCCTGATACATTAATACCAGCAATGTAAAAATAGACCAGTAGAGGCCTTTTCAGGATCTGCTACACCTATCACTGGAATGGGAGCCTTCCGCCTTGACAGCCAGAGCACAGGCCCCACCTGAGCATTCTAGAGAGGGGTATTGATGTGGGAGCCCACAAAATGACTTTTTATGAACTCTCTTTTTTGGACATGACCACGCTGTCGTGGTTATTAATGAGGAGTTTCCATTTGCTTGAGAGTCTGAAGTGGGAAACCCAGGAGGCCACGGAGGGACTATTTAAATCCACCACACAGAAAATGATATCCTTCCTGGGCCACATTCACCATCAGGGAAAAAAGGCCACTGGGGCCGAGTTTCACTGGGTTTCTCTATGACTTTCTCTTGGCCTAGCAAGAAAAGCCCTCACCTGATATTCTGCCTGACTCTCTTTCGAAGACCCAACAAAAAGGCAACAGGGAGAGAACTAGAAGAATAAGGTCAATGCTATATAGTCATTAGAGGCTTAAGGCCTAGCCAAGTGCCGATGTGGTCCTCCTTGTCCAATGAGAGTTGATGTGACAGCTGATCTTTACTAATTCGCGTGGGGAGATATGAGTTACCCTGGAGTGGAATGCACATTCAGACTTGCTTTTGGCAAACTTTCTCAGGCATGAGAACTGATTTCCCTGAAGACCCCATTTGAGGTAATCTGGAACTTTTGCCTTAAACTCTCCGTAGCAGGGAGCTGAGCTGGGTACTTTTTATCTGAGAATAAACATTTAAGATGGTCCACCTTCTGGGGCATCGCTCAGGAAGCTTATAGACAAAACTCAAAGCCCTCCCCCGAGCTGTGTCTACCAAGCTGTCTGAACCTATGAACCAGAGAACGTGGATTCTTTTCATGCTCCCTTTCTCTGCATGTTGGTGGTGGTGTTTGAGTATCCTTCCCTGTCCAAGCACATGATAAAAGGAGAAAAATAAGCCATTACTAAAAAAGACCTGGGAATAAACAACCAAGAACTTATGAAGAACATTTCCCAGACTTCCTAGGTTTGTTTACTTTAAGAGAAATGGGGCAGTAAAACCCCTGATGTCTTTGGGGATTGAAGGAGAAGAGTCAGGGGAACTACTGAAGTCTAAAATGTTAGTAAGAAAAAGTACCTCATGGGGGCTGGAGGAATGGCTCAGCAGTTCAAGCGGTTGCCTAGCAAGTGCTAAGTCAAGCACCAAGTACCCATGTTCAATTCTCAGCACCACATATACCAGGCATGATGGCACACACCTGTAATCCCAGCACTGGGCTCCATAGTGACTTTAGGACCAGCTTGCACTGCAGAGCAAGACCCTGTCTCAAAAAGAAAAGAAAAGAAAGAGAGAGAGAGAGAGAGAGAGAGAGAGAGAGAGAGAGAGAGAGAGAGAAAGAGAAGAAAAAATATATCAGGTCTTCAGACCACACTGTAAGATGGGCCTGCAGCAAGTACTGCCCTACAGTGTCAGAGCCCTCAGAAACCATGCAGTAACCAAATAGCCCTTTCAGATCACCAAGTCTGGCTAGCGCAGTACCCTGCTTCCACGCTTCCAAAAAAACTTCCAAGATTTGTACAGCTTCACTGTTGACATAGAACTTCTGGTTCCTAAGAACAGAAACTTGTGCCCCAGTGATGAAAGAATGTAGATTCATGTAACTGAGTAGTCTGGGGGTATATTGGTTTCAGGCATGGTTGGACTCAAGTGTGTGCTGTATGAACTAACTAGATGTGGGTCAGGGACTCAGCCCTGGAACTGAGATTAGGAGTTATGGGAGTTCTTAATGTGGGAAGAAGGATGTTTCCCCAAAGAAGAGTTGAGAGTTCTCTCTCATATGGGAGGAAGACAAAAACTGGGCAAGCAAGAACAACACATGTCCACTGCAGTCCTCGTTTGCCATTTACAGTGCTTGTTCTCACTTACAGCTGCATTCTACAGTGAATCACCATCATATTTCATAGCAGATAGTGAGGAAACTAGGAGGAACCCAGATGGAGTCTTCCCACTGACTGTTAAAGTTCCACCTCGGCTGTGTGGATGATTTTTCTTTGGAAAGATGTGCCTGAAGAGAAGGTGTTGTAGGTGACTTGAGTTTTTAAAGGCCTTGTTGTGAGCTCCCTGCCAAAGACAGCAGGATCCAGCAGTTTCTTCCCTCTTGGTTTTGTTTCGTAAGAGTGCATCCTGGGTTCACAAGCAGGAAACACCAATAATGAGCAAGCGTACTGTAGATAAGGTTCCCCGCTACCCCTAAAGACTGAACAGGATGAGCAAAGTTCCACAGCCTCATTTGGGCATTCTGCAAAAACGTAATTTTAAAAAATTGCAAAGTGCCACCTGATGTTCAATATTGTTTGTATATTAAACATCATGCCCTAATATGAACATTTCATTATGTCCACAGAAGAAGAAAGGGCAGTCTAGCAGCTGCCCTAATCAGGCCAATGGGAAGCTAGAAATGATACTTAGATCTAGGCAGGAAAATCAACATTAAACCAATTTGTTTCACTTACAGGCTTTTACTGTGTTTAATGTAAGCTCATGTCTTTATGTAGTCATTGTAAAAAGGGGCTCAGAGACTGTAAAGCTCTGTCATGGTTTTGCAAAATAACCAGTGGATTTAACAGATGGGTTCTGGGTTTTGTCAGTACTGGGCACAGAGGGAAACACGTGAATGGCTGCATGTGCTGTCCCCAAGAAACCCTGTGAAACCAACATGTCAGTGTTCAGGGATAGAGGCATGCTAGGAAGTGCAGTTGACATCACCAAGAAAAGGAATATGGACTCTGGGCGCTGAGGGCGAAGATCATTCAGCACTCGTACTAAAGCCAGGATTAGCAGGGAGTGGTATTAGGACAAGGGTGGTGGGGAGAAAGACACGCTCACCTTGGCTTACAACTGAAAAGCTACCTCATCTCACAGAAAGGAGCAGATTATATGTGAAATCATCACCTTAGATCTGATGAGGTCCTATACTTGTCACATTTTGCATTCAGCCATGTATTTATGGCTCATTCGCCGTGTGCCGTGCCAGGAACTGTGGTCAGTGAATAAGATACACAAAGTCCCTGCTCTCGTGAGGTTCACATTGATAGAGGGCATACAGACTGGCTGTAGAGATAAACATTATGCAGGAAAATATGGAAAGACAAAGACAGAGAATGATGGGAATCTGAGGAGGTGACCTTTGAGTAGACCCCTGCATATATGAGGTATGCCAGCCTCTATTTCATATCTCCTCATCATTTGTCTATCAAGAAGCCTTTGGTGATGTGCCCTCATGAATCTCCATGTTTTCTGTGCTGTTATATTCCCCAAAGGCTAAAATGTGACGAAGACAAATACAAACGTGACTCTGGAGCCTGAGAAAAAAGACAACCACCAACAGGGTTATAGGACAACCACAGGGAGGTAGTACAACCCAGCTCCAAAGAGGACACCTGCCCTACCCAAGAGGCTAGGCTGTGCTCAGAGAAAATGAGTCCTGAGCCTCAGTGACTTGTCTAAACTTACTTCAGCTGGCCAAGACTAAACCCCAGGTCTACTGATTGATAAAATTGGGCTGTAACCTACAACAGCAAATAGCACTGTTCCCAAAAATACAGATATGGGAAGAGCCAATTGCTAGAATCTGAGGATTGTGAGGTCAGAGGTATCCTGACAGGAGGTTATCAGAGTTACCTGGAAGGATTTCATCCAGCACTGTAGTGGGGCAGCAGGCCAAGGTCAGTGATACTGACCTAAAAAGGGCTTTCTGTGCCCACTTCTTGGTTTTCAGTTTGTTTTTACAAACAGTGTGCACAGAGACTGCCTTCTGCCTCCAAGCTCAAGACATGTCTCTAATTGAAGGTGGAGGCCCCAGATTGCAAACCATCCCCACAACCAAGAAAAGAGAAAGGAGTTGAACCCTGGTAGGCAATATTCTATGACCATCTTTCTGTATTCACACCCAACTCCAGTACCACGCACTCCAGGAAGGGCCAAAGGGATTCTGCATTGGAATCACAGCAAGAGCTAGCCTTGTCTCTGGCTCTCTGTGGTGACAGTCAGCAGCTGACATCTTTACTTCTGGCCAGAGTTATCCCTTATTAAAAATGGCATCTTTATAATAGATTTCTGCAAGTCACTGTCAACAGGACATAGCCTTTGTTTTGTACCAGTCATTTCCTGAAGGGTTGATTTGCCTGTTACTCTTATTTTAGAACTCTTTAAAATATGCCCTTCTATTATTATAATATTGGAGCATTAAGTTTAACTACTAAGATGTTATTTAAGTAAGTTTTCTTATACCTCACAATTAAGCACATTTTAAATTATTTTTCCCCCTTCTTTTTCTTCCTCTTTTCAAATAGCTGAGAATCCCATTTGTTCTCCCAGGCTTCACACTATGGGTAGGGGTCACCCAGCTCCATCTTGGCTCATCCACATTCTGTTGCTTTTGTGTCTCTAAATGGCAAGCAGCTTCTCAGCTGGTGGATCCAAGCTGAGAAAGCTACTATCCCGGAGCAACCCAGTGTCACTGGTAGTTGTTTGAAATCACTCCTGGCCTGTTTAGGTAGTAGGACACGAAGCAGCCAGTGAAGCCATCACAGAGACATTGAACTACATAGAGGACTTCTTCCTTAAGTCTTCTCTGATCAGACTGGATGAGTTTGCGGCGTCTACACTATGTTCCCACAACTCCAGCACTTGAAAGTAGCCTTCTGAAGGTGGATAAGGCTGTGTTTGTCAACTTAACTGCTTTTACCCAGTGCCTGTTATGAGGAAGACACTTAAACGATTGTTAGCTGGTTGTTGTAGCACATGCCTATAATTCTAGCACACTGGGAGGCTGAGGCGGAAAGATCACAAGTTTGAGTCCAGCCTGGATATCATAAGCATCTTAGCAAAACTCTGTCCCAAATTAAAAAAATAAAATAAAAAACTTTAAAGGGCTCAGTGTGAATGTCCTAGGTTCAGTCCACAGTGCCACCACCAAAAAGAAGAAGAAGAAGAAGAAAATCATTAAAATGAACATCATGTTCATTGTAAAGAAGAGAAATCTATAGTATGATCTCATTTCAGGGAAAACAGTATGCAGGTGGATTCCCAGATGAAAACAATGAACTCTATACCAACGTATGGATGATGGTTTCCTCCAGGTTTATTAAAACAGAATGTCACTAGTAAGTTTGCACATGATTTGGCCTGTATTGCTGTTTTCCTGACTTGTCCCACACTTTGTCACTCAGTCCCTCCTGGCCCCGCTGGCCCTTGCCAGTCCTCAAAAACTAAAGGAATATTCCTTTGCACTTGCTGTTCTCTCTGCCTAAAACATTCTTCCTCACATGTGTATAAGGTCTACTTCTCATCATTCAGGCTTCAAATTTACAAGTTACTTCCTAGATTCAAACTCTATCTCTCCATATCAATCTACTTTATTTACTGCATCACAGACTGTATGTCCTCTAGAGGCAGAGGCTGTGTATGCTGTGTTTGCCATGGCGTCCTGGGGCCATGTGCACGGCAGTCTTTGGCTGTCCCTGGTCTTGCCAGCCAAGGACACAGCCTTTGTACCTGGAAAAGAGCAAAGCTCCTGAACTCCTATCAAGGTCTCCAGATCTCAGCGCCTCTGCATTCTCAGAATTCTGAGAAATCAGAAATCAAGGTTCTAGTATAATTGCTTTGCAAAATACATACATATTACCCCTGCTGGGCCATTGGTGTCTGAGTAAGTCATTAAGAACATCAATTCCCTGCAGCCCCCAGTGCTCCATTCAGTTGGGCCATGTACTCTGTACTGGATAGGAAGAGACACATGGCTTGGGAAGTGACTAGTGATCTGTCCTTACTTTGGCACTGATTTATCTATGGCTTTTAAGTGACACAAGCAGCAGACATTGATTGGGACTGACTAATCTAGGCCCTCGCACACATTGTTTAAAACTGCCAGCAGCCTTTGAGAGAAAGTCATTGTAAACAGTTAACAGGGAAGAGACCTGAACCTGGGAAGCTTGATAACTTGCCCATAGTACACACTGTTTTGTGAATAGAAGAGTCAGGGTATGCCCAAATCTTAACAGGTGCTCAGTTTATATTTGCGGAATGAATGAACAAATGGTGTACTCTACGGACTTTGGGCTGCTGTAGCTCTCCAACATTCCTTCCATTTGCCCATTCTCTTATCCTTCCCACACATTGTGCCCTGATGACCACTATAGAACTCTTGGTGCTATTCCACTCAGGGACCTGGGCCTTGCTTTTAAGTCATACCCCCACTGACCCCAAGACTTTCTCCACGTGAGAGGAAATATAAGAGCAATTGGAATGGAGAAATCTAATAGTGAAAAGATTGGAGGAGTTTCAGGTGGAGCCATCTCTGCCCTCAGTGCCTGTCTATTGTGCTCACTTTTTTCTGTCAGCGTCATTCAGCCTGGCCAGTGTTTGTGACTTTTCCCACATTGAACTAGCTTGCTGCTTATGCTTTCTTAGTAAGAATACATGGAAACCTCCCTTAGGAGTGAAACTCCCTTAGGAGACCACACCAGGTTTGGTTCTAGAGCAGTACTGCCTTTGTTTACATAGCACATCTCCCCAGCACCCATTCAGTCCAAAAAGACACATACCTGTGTGTGTGTGTGTGTGTGTGTGTGTGTGTTTGCCCTGCCTGATCCAAAGGGCTTACTCCCCTGCCCGCTCATCTTCTGCTGTCTTTCCAGTGCTGCCCCTGCATATAAGCTCCCAGGTTATATCTTTCTCTTGCTCCCACTGTAGTTTAAATAACCATCGGGATGTTACTTATTCAGTGTTTATGTCCTCCCCTAGAATGCCAGCTTCATGAGACTGTTGATTTACCTGTATATCCCTAGTACTTAATACGGTAGGTACCCAGAGAAAAGAGTTTTTAAGATGGAAGAAAAAGAATCTTCCTCTTTTTCAGTTGGTTAAATGTTTTTACCCACAGGGTGCCATTCATCACTTACTCTAGTTCAGGGGCACAGCATGGGACTTACTCAGAGGCCTGAGGTAGGATGGAAAGGCCTAGGTTTATTGTCCCTACTCTGCCACAAACATTTTCTCATAGGCAAGTCTTCTAAGTCAGTCCCTCACTTAGAAAATGACTTCTGTGTGGGCTCCAAATAGAATCATTTCTCCTGCCCAAGTAGGGTGGCTTCATGGTAGAAACATGATTTCTATTATCAGACAGTCCCAGAAGGCGTTCACTTGGCACCTCAACTGGTCACCAGGAACTCCTTGCACCCTCTGAATCTGGCTGGCATCCTTAGAGTGGTGACAGTTAGCATCTGATTGTAAGGTGGCTGCAAAATCTCCAGCATTTATGTCCTCACACAGCCACACATAAAGGCAAGAAGCCAGGGAGTGGCTGGTTGGGGGAACAGACATTTGAGAAGCCTGGAAGGAGGTGGTCAGGAAAGCTATTTTTCAAAGGCCTTTCTTTCTGAACCAGGAAGAAAAATTGTTTCTCGGAAGCATTGGTAGTCATCTCTCTCCTGGTCTTACCATCTTGAACTAAATTATGTGGCCCCTCTTAACCAGGAAGGCAAGGAAAGGAGTTCTTCCTAGAAGGGAGTGGCTGACTGTTAGGTGGCAACTGTCATATCTAACACACAGCCTTTAATTAACCGTTGGTGGATGCCACTTCATGTTACTGACTTCACGTTCTCAGCCCTGGCCTTATTTCCCCATGTAGACTGAGATCCCCAGAAGGCAGGGAACCGGCCTCATAGCTTTTTAGTCGAAGAAGACCACAGACAAAGCTGGGCCCAAGCAGAGCCATGCTAGTCAATGCCTGCTCACTGATGACTTCACCCCTCCATTCCAGTTCTCTCCCCTGATCAACCTGATCCCCATGTTAAGTATGAATTGTCTGTGTCCCATTGAAAAGCATGAGGTATTTTTTTGGTAAGAAATGTGCATTCAAAAACTTGGAACAAAACAAATATGTAAGAAAAAATAGCTGAAATCCACCACCTAAAAGTGATGTTTGATATATTCTATTACATGTTATCTCATATCTTCCTCTCTCTCTTTCCCTTCTTCTCTCTCTACATAGCCTCCTTCCCAATCTTCCAGCACAATCACATACAAAATTTTATAAATATGGCCACACAGTACACATATTATATAACCAATTTCTTCCTGAACAGGTCTGGTGTTCTCATAGGTTCTGTGAAGCCCCTAACTGCAGCATGAGGCTCATTAGCTAATTCACTGGCATCTTACTGTTTACTGTTTGATTAAAAGTATGCTGTCAGTACCTACCTTTCCTAGAGAGAGTCATGGATCTAGGACCATATCTGCACTGATGGTTGAGTCTCCCTGGTGACTAGAAACTGTTTAGGGTGGTTATGAAAGCAAAGCACAGAACCCAAACCCTAACCCCAGCTGCCATTGTGTGAATTTCCATCCATGTTCAGAGACAAACTCTGTAACATCATTCAGTTGGCCAGAATCAGGAATTCAGCTTTTCTACCCATGACCACTCCCAAGATGTTCATTTGGTAAACGAGCAGAGTGCCCTTCTTCAATTCAGAGAATACCTCTCTGCCACCCACCCTTCTTTCTTCTCTGGAGCATAGCAGTCCTTCCTTCCTGGCAGGGGCAGGTCCTTCCAGGGCTTCCCATATTCCCTTCTTCCCTAGCCCTCACCCCTTACACCCACTTTACATTCTGTTCCATTAGTAGAAAGACAAAGGGCTGCAATTTTTCCACTGGCCAATCTTATGTAGCAAATATAACAGTAATCAATAGCAGACACTGTTTGAGTGCCAGCTGTGCCAGGTACTCTCCTTCACGTGCATTCATCCTTTTGATCTAAGCCAGGACCTAGTAAGGATGCCTACCCTTCCCATGCCTGTCTAAGGAAGCCACTGAAGAAAGAGAGCCACCAAGCAGCTAGGAAAATTGTCTCATCATATGGCCACTATCTGGCTTCAGAATTATCCATATTCGCAGATAGTCTGGATTACTAAAGGAACTGCAGTGGAGGATATAGAGACCATCCCATTGCCTGAGACAAGGACATGTGTATAATTCACCTGGAGATGAATTATGTGCCCCAGTAGCTCAGGCCTGTATGTTTGTGAATCTCCCGAAATTAAGGGGAACACTGTGTGTGTTGGTGCATTTTTTGCAGTCTCAGAGGGGTCTGATTCAGAGGAGGAGAAGCAGATGATTGTCTAATGTCCCTTCCAAGGTTCCCAGGCCTGTGGTTCTGTGACCATATAAGGTCACTATGCCTAGAGAAGCTTCCTGCAGGTTAGCGCAGCCCAGCGTTGTGAGGGGGAAGCTGAGAGCGAAGGGGCTAAATCTGGTCTTCCTGCAGGGTCCACAAGGCAGCAGAGAGATGGATGAGGTATGGTGACCCAGGATTTCTCCTCAAGTGAGATCTTCCAGAGACCTTGGACACACTCTCATTTCCCATTTCCACTTGAGATCTCCTCACTTAGTAGTGTTGTCAGGTTTCCAGAGTCCACCCAACAGCTTCTGTCCAAAGTCATGACACAAGTCCTTGCTCAGTCCTACCTCCTGTTCCCCAGGTTCATCTTCCTGAGTGACCTGGAACACCACTCAGAGTCCCTGAGTTTTGGGTGGGCATCAGTGCAAAACTAGCTTGGCTTCCCCTTGATGCTCCAGCTTTACAAGTAAGAAATTTGGGAGCTCCTCACCCCAACATACACACATACACATATACTTGTCTCTTTTAGTGAGCTCCTTGAAGGAAGGTATGGAAAGTCTTATACTAAAAACTTCAGTGTTTTAATGAGTAGTGGGATTATAAATGATTTTTCTTCTTGTTGTGTATGGTCCAACTTTTCTAGTGTTCAAGGGAGAGGGAGGAAAATATAATATTCTATTCTGAAACAGCAAGCTCAATTTTAAGCTAATATCAGCCAGGTTGAACAAATAGTAGTACTGATAATCACGTCTTGAGCAGCTTTACCCAGATTGTACTGTCTCTGCAAATCTCAGAAGAAGTTTCTTTATTTTGGATCACTCCAGGCACCAGCTGACACCTGCCAGGCAGTTATTTCACCTAAACCAGTGCGTGGATTGAAGTGTGATGGAAACACTATGAACTTGGATAGCAGGGGTTCTGTTCCTTGCCCTGGCACTTAATATCTCTCAGCCTTGTTTTCTCTGTTGTCAAATGGGTATAATTTAAAAATCTGTTCTTTCTACCTCATTAAGTGAGTGTAAAGATTGTTGATACTAAAAGACATGAAAAAATGATAATCCCGGGCTACAGAGTGACCCTGTCTCAAAAAAAAAAAAAAAAAAAAAAAAGATGGTCCCAACCCAGGTAAGAGGAAAATCCCACAGGCAGCCAGTAGTCTAGAGGGCATGCTTAGAAGGTTGATAGGGCCTGTGAACCCAAAATACAACATTGAGAACTCTTTCCTCTTCTTTTGCAGAAGCACATTACACCATGGGGACCAGATCCCCCCCAAGTGCCTTTCTGTTATGATTTTCAGTGTTTACTGTAGTGTTAATAATGTATGTCTAGAGTTAGTTTACACTATCTAAGTCTCCTTTCACTGTTTCTCCTACCTATCTTTGTGGTATTGTTATTGGGGTGTCAGAAAAAGTCATGCTATATTTTGTCTATATTTTTCAAAGATCATTTATTTATATAAAGAACAAAAACCAATCAATAATCTATTGCCCATTTTATCTGGTAATTTTTGCCATCTTTCAGTGAATAATCCCTTGTTTATAGAATGACCTGTCATTATCAGCAAAAACCTGAAAAAAGTGCTGATTTACAGCCTCCTCCGAACTGAATGTTATACAGCACAAGGAGATTTGGAGAAAGTGAAACAGCCCAAGGTCAGGCGAGTGTGGTGGAGGTGGAAGCACATCAAGCACATCCCATCCAAGCTCCAATAAATTTTGACAGGTGATCAAATTTATGTGTGGTCTTGTACTGTCAAGATGGAACACAACTCCTTGATGATAAACAAGCTGTAGATGTTTCTGGATGATGGGTTCATTCAAACTGTTCAATTGCCAACAGTACATATTTGAATTTCCTTGGTAGCATCTCAGAAAACACAACACTTTTAAAATCCCACCACACTGAGAACATAACCTTTCTCCATTAAATGTCTGCTTTCAGCATCATTTAAGACGAGCTATCACATCAAGACCAAGATTATTTGTGCACCACATTGTTGTAAACAATCTACTTATCACCAGTTATCAGTTGCTTCAAAAAAGGATTTTTTTCCTCATATTTGATGAGCTATCACAGATGTTTACATGCATCATCAAATGAACTTCTTTGCTGGGGTGACAGGTTGGTTTCACATACAGAAATCAATTAATGTAATATACCACATCAGTAAAAGCAAGAACAGAAGCCACATGTTCATCTTCATTGATGCAGAAAATGTCTTTGACAAAATCCAACAGCCATTCATGATAAGAATCCTGAAGAAAATAGGTATAGAAGGCCCATATCTCAAACTGATAGAAGCCAAATATACCAAACCTACTGCAAGTATCATAGTAAATGGAGAGGAATTCAAAGCATTCCCACTTACATCAGGAACACAACTAAGCTGTCCACTTTCACCACTCCTATTCAACATAGTCCTTGAAACATTGCCAGAGCAACCAGGCAAGAGAATGGAAATAAAGGGAATATGTATAAGAAAGAAGGAAGTCCAACTATTCTTATTTGCAGATGATATGATTACCCCCAAAACTCCACAAAACTTTTATAAATAATAAACAAATTCAACCAAATTGCGGAATACAACATCAGTACTAAAAAAATCAATAGCATTCCTCTCTACACTCACAATAAGCTCACAGAGAAAGAGCTCAGAAGATTAATTCCATTCTTAATACCCATCAAAAAATTAAATACACAGGAGTAAACCTAACCAAGGAAGTGATGGACCTCTACAAAGAGAACTATGTAATACTCAAGAAAGAAATTGAATACATCAGAAAACGGAAAGATATCCTCTGTTCTTGGATAGACAGAATTGATATAGTAAAGATGACTGTACTGCCTAGACTTACACACAAATTTAATGCAATTCCTATCAAAATACCAACAACTTTTTTCACAGAATTTGAGAAAACAATCCTTAAATTCATGTGGAACCAAAGGAGACCTAGAACAGCCAAAGCAATCCTGAGTAACAAGACAAAGGCATCATGATTCCAGACGTTAAGTTATATTACAAAGCAACAGTTATAAAGAACTATGTGACATAAAAACAGACAGAGACTTCTGGTCAAAATGGTGGCTGAGTGACAGAGCCCCGACATTGTCTCCCCATGGACCCACTTAAAAAGTTGAGAATATAGTAAAAAAAAAAAAAAAAAAAAAACTGTTCAATGTAGCTAGGAGGAGCAACCTAACATTTGAAAGAAAGCCTTGGGAAAGCCAGAAACCCCCAAAACAAATTGGAATCAGAGGTAAAAAGCAGTCTAGAAAACAGGACCAAGCTGACTGCAAATCACAGGCATCTGCAGACAGAGGACAGCCCACCTGGAACTTCAGACCAAGATAAGTGCAGATCCAGGAGAAGTGGGAATTGACAGCAGCTGGGAGCCCCAGCCTCCATAAAACAATACTGCAGGTAGTGCATACAACAAATGCAGTGCACTCTTTCCCTAGAAAAGTCTTCTTGGAGCCAGATCAGAAACAGTT
Organism: Ctenodactylus gundi; assembly: GCA_004027205.1. NCBI lineage: Eukaryota > Metazoa > Chordata > Mammalia > Rodentia > Ctenodactylidae > Ctenodactylus > Ctenodactylus gundi. The sequence continues at coordinate 180,247 of PVKB01003464.1, read as the reverse complement.
CTTAGCAGCCATACCAAGCAATGGTGTAAGCAGGAGCCATTTTTTAAAAAAGAGCTGGATTGAACAGATTACAGTAAAAGAGAGCATAGAGGAGCACACCAGGACTTTTGGGGTCACTCTTAAACAGTATGTTTAAGAAGAAACTGGCACAAGAGACAGTTGCAGAGAGGAGAGAAAGGCCACTGACCTCCTGAATGTCTTGGTTTTAGTGAGAGCACCTTCAAGGATGGGGAGTCCCACCCTCAGTGGAGGGAAGCCAGGACAGAAAGGAGAGCTTTGCTGAGGAGGGAGAGGGTGGTAAACAAGACACTTCAGAGGCCATCGGACTGTTAGAGCCTCCCTCACTGCCTACTCCCAGCACAGAACCCAGCACAGAACTCAGAGGAATTGCAGCTCCCACCCCTACACACACACACCCTCATAGACATTCAAAAAAAAAAAAAAAAAAACCTCTCATCTGGGCTTTTAAAGTGAAGTCCATCAGCAACAAAAATATGGGAAGAAGACAAGGTAATAGGACACCCACAGAAATGCCTGAGACTTAAGAAATTAATATCATGAGCCCTGAAATGGTGGAACTCATAGGGAAGGTAGTCAAAAAGCAAATACATGAGTCAAACATGCAATTCAAGCAAGATATCCTCAAAAAAAAAAAAAAACAAGCAGTGATCAGGGGGCTTAAAGAGAGACTTATTGAACAAATAATGGTCTTCATGAATACAAAGCTCACTGTATATAGAAGCCACAAATAAAAAGTTGGCAGAGGTAAATGAAGAAATGCAAGATATGAAGGGATATTTTGTTAGAGAAGTGGAAATTTTGAAAAAATATCTAGCTAAAATTCAGGATAGGAAAAATACATTTGAAAGCAGGGAAAGTCAACTTGAACATCGAGAAGACAGAGTTTCAGACCTTGAAGACAAAACTGAGGAAACAAATGCCATAATTAGGTACAATTCAAAAATTAGAAATGAAAAAAGTAGCTAGATACAACAGTTGATGAATGATTCAAAGAGAACTGATTACAGAATTACGAGTGTGGGGGAAAGAGCAGGAAGGTATAAAGAATGTATTCACTGAAATCATACAAGAAATTTTCCCAAATCTGGGAAAAGAAATGAATTTTCAGGTACAAGAAGCTTATAGAACACCAAATAACTTCAGCAACAAGACTCACCATGACACATCATAATCAAAACCTCAGAAATACAACATAAAGAGAAAATATTAAAAACAGCAAGAGAAAAACAGACATTATTCTACCATGGCAAATCCATCTGAACTACCACAGATTTCTCAATGCAAACTTTAAAGGCCAGGAGGACCTGGAGCAAAATCGTTCAAGCTTTAAAAAGATAGCAATTGTCAACCCAGGTGGTATCTAGCAAAATCATTCCTGAAAATTAAAGGAGAAGTAAAAATTTTTCATAACCAAGAATCCTAAATAAATTTGCAGTCACTAGCCCAGCATTGCAGAAAATACTTGAAGGAATCTTGGAGAGCGACAGAGAGGCAAGCAGGACCAAAGAACATGAAAGAAAGGAAACATTGAAAGAGAAAGTATAACAAAAAAAGATTGATATTTGAATTATTTGATTGCTATCTGTGACTGTTGGAGAGATTATGTCAATTTGAGACAATCAGGAACCATGCCTAGATTAGGCAGTTAGGAACCAGCCTGGATTAGAGTGTGAGTAGCCAGACAATGAAGGAAGAACACCCACCTGGATGTAGGGGGCCCAAGTGGGAATTAGAACTGTATAAAAGGAAGGAAAAAGAAAGATTGTTACAGTTTTATCCTTTGGGGAGAGACTAGACTTTATGGGACCTGCCTTCCTGTTTGTGATGTCATGAGAAGCTGTCTCCACATCTGCCTCTGCCAAGTACTTCCATTGCTGCTGGCCACTCTGACCTTCTGAAACTGTGAGAAAAAATCTGTCCTCCCCTAAATTTGTAGATGTCGGGTATTGAGTCACAGCAAAAAAAAAAAGAAAAAGTAAGACAGTATCCTACTAAAACAGTACCAGCTTTCTCCTAAAAATCTGTAAAACTTCTCCCCATAATTATTATTTTTAATAGTGTATTAGTTTGCAAAACTATTTTTAGACTCAACCTAGGGAATTGGAATAAAATATTTTAAAATATGTATGTATGAATTTATGGATAAATAGGTAGATAAAATTATAAACCAAATCTGGCAAAATGTTAGCAATTAGTGAAATGTGAGTAATTTTTGACAGTTAAATTCTGAAATAACTACCTCTTAGAACTCTAACCAATACAGTGGAAGATACCAAAATACCCATCAACAGACCAATGGATACAAAAATTGTGATATGTGTATACAGTGGAGTACTTACTCATCTATAAAGACAGACAATGTTGAGGCTTTTGCAGGTAAATGGATACAACTTGAGACCATCATGTTCAGTGAAGTGAGTCAGGCACAGAAGGTTAAATATTGAGTGGTTTCTCTAATATGAGAAACCCAGAATACAGTCATTGCATAGAACTAAATGAAAGGGATAGTGGGAGTTGGGGAGAGGGAGAAGATATGGAAGGGTCAAAAAGAGGAGAGGGGAAAGGTTTGTAATGCTGGTATGATATATATGTGCACAAACTAAAGTTTAGTGTAAACATTATATATCACATATATGCATATTAATAAAATGGGGAAAAAGGAACTTCTTTGAGTTCATGAGGAACCCAAATATTGAGCATGCTTGTGTATCCCAGCTTTTCCAAGGGGTCATGAATACTTGAATGATGGATGTTCAATGTTTCTGCAATCTCTTATATCATATATAATGGGTTTGACTTGATCAATGCCTTTATTTTGCCATCATCAGCCTCAATGGCCCTCCCTGATGAAGGAATGTTGTTTAAAGCAAAATGACCAGCACAGAATTTTATTAACCATAATTGGCACTGACATCCTAGTAGAGCATTGTCATTGTAAGCTGTACACAGCTTTTCACAAGCTTGGCATATATTCTTCCCTATATAGAGGTGAAACAGTAAAATATGGCAAAAATGCAGTTTGGTCTTCCATCTTCAACTTGTAAGATTGCCAAAACTCAACCAAACCACTTTTTTTTTTTTTTTGAATGAAGCCAGAATTGTCAGTTGTCAAATGACATAGCAATAACATAGATGGGACTGACTCTAGTACCTCTAAAAATGAACTGGTGTCATCTGTTTCAAAAAAAAAAAAGTGTCATGACTTTTCGGACAACCCATTATGCTTTACATATATCATATAGATGATACATTTTAAGCCCTCTTCTTCGTGTTGCCTCTATTAGGATAGTTTCTGTTCCTGTGTCTTTGAGGTTGTCAGTCTTCTGAGCATCTGATCTATTAGTTACACCAAGGGACGTTTCTATTTCAGCTACTTTATATTCATCTCTTTTTATATCTTATATTTCTCTCCTAATTATGTTCACAGTTTCCATTAATTTCTTGAAAATATTTAAAATACATGGGTTTATTTGTTTTAGCTTTTTGAAACAGGTCTTGCTACATATGCTAGGCTGGCTTTGAACTTGCAATCCTCCTGCCTCAGCCTCCTGAGTGCTGCCACTGAGTACAAGTGTGCACCACTATATCTGGCTAAAACAAGTGTTTTTACATCCTTATTTGTTAATTTCATCAGTTGGTCACATCTGAGACTGCTTTTGTTGACTAATTTTTCTCCTACTTTGAGATCACATTTTCCTGCTTCTTTGCATATCCAGGAATTTTTTTAAATTTGATGGAGATATTATGAATACCATAATGTTGACTTTTGGGGAGTTGTCACATTCATATAAAGTATTGACTTTATTCATCAAGCAGTTAAGTTATTTACTAGTGATTTTTTTTTTCCAGAGTTGTTGTTTACCATTGTTGGGGCAGGCGTTTGAGATTTTAGGGCTAAATTAGCTCCATTACCATGGCCTGAGCCTTCAGAGTGTCCCACAAGGAGTCAGCACTCTGGCTGATACATAGAGTAGTTGGTATTGCTACTCTATGTTCAGACTCCGCTCTGGCCACCTCCCACCTGTAGGGGAGCTCTGGGAGGTGTTCAACCTGTGATCTCCCTGAACCTTTCTGTTTTCCTGGTCATGTTTCCTCACCTAGCTTGTAGAGTCTCATCTGTTTTCCGATAGACTCAGGCCCCAAGCACATACCCAGAGCTCTCTGCAGTTTTCTTTCCAGTGCCAGCTGCTTCATCCTTCTAAACTCTGATCCTTATTTCTGAAGCTCAGTAAGCCACTAGGTTCAGCTTGGGCTGTACTCTGCCTGCATCATTATCTGACAGACACTTCCAACCAGATGCCTGAAAATTACGGGACTGACCATGCTGGATCTCCTCTTACATGAATCACAACTCTGCACTGCCAACCCTCCAGGGTCTGACTGAAAACATTTATTTCACATGTTCTGGCCAGTTTCTGATTGTATACAGTAAAAACTAGCAGTTCCCTGCAAGTTCTCTCTGGGTGGTGCATCTGTCAGCTGGACTGGTTATACATTCCTCAGGAGACTTAAACAGATATAGAATTGATCGAAGACAACAAAAGGTCTCTAGATAATTTTTATCTGCTTTTTTAAGAAACTCAGGATAAATACCCAGAGCCCAGCAGCAAGTCTGATTTTGCAGCAGGAATTGTTAGTGTCCGTCAACTGATGACTGGGTAAATAAAAAGGGGTATATCCTTACAAAGGAATATTATTCAGTAACAAAAAGGAACAAGCTGCTGAAGCAGACTAAAACATGCCTAGATCTTGAAAGAACCAGTCACAAACAATCATAGGTTATATGATTTCATTTATATGAACTGTCCAGAATAGCCTAAAATTTATAGAACCAGTGTAGAGCAGTGATTGCATGGGGTTGCAGCAGAGGATGGGCAGTGATCACTAAGGGGTACCAGGTTACTTTTCAAAGAGACAAAAATATTTTAAAATTAGATTGAAATAATGGTTGTCTGTCCTTGTGAACATACTAAAAACATTGAATTATATATAGGTCAATTGTATAGTATCTGAGTTATATCTCAATAAAGGTGTCTTAGTCACTTTCTCACTTCTGGGACATCACACCCACAACTTAAAGGAGGAAAGGTCTATGTTGGTTCACATTTTCGAGGTCTCGTTTTATCCAGGGTCAGCTGGCAATGGTGGAAGTTCATGGTGGAGGGCCTAGCCAGAAAAAAAAAAAAAAAACAAAAACTTCATGACATGGCAAGAGAGCAAACAGTGCAGAAGGAGCAGAGCTAGGGAGGGAGATGTACCTTTCCAGGTCTTACTCCCAGTGATCCATTCCTCCAACCAGGGCCCATCTCCAAACAGCACAGGAAATCATCAAGGTATTAATCTGCTTGATCTAGCTAAGCCCCATGATCCAGTCACCTTCCAAAATACCTGAGACTTTTGGGGAACATTCCAGGTCCAAGCCATAATAAGCTGTTCTGGAGCTGAAGAAATATCATGGAGATTAGAGTGCTTGCACTTGCCTAGGAGGTACAAGGCCCAGCACTACATAAACTGGGCATAGTGTCACATACCTGTGATCCCAGCACTCAGGAGGCTGAGACAGAAGGATTGTATGAGTTCAAAGCCAGCCTGGGCTACATAGTGAGTTCAAGTCTAACATGGATTACAGACTGCAACCCTGTCTTTAAAAATAATAAAAATAATCTGTTTTTAAAGGAAGAAGAGGGGTTGTTAGCAATGAACGTAATGAAGGAATGAAGAAAGTGGTGGAACAGGAGGGAAGAAGATTTAGCTATGGTATTTGTGTGTGCACATGATACACATCCATGGCATTCCATCTTGTTCTGAAAAGTATGATCATAGAAGAGTTGATATAGTTTACTGAGGGTCAAATAATATTGGATGTTCATCTTAAATTTAATTGCTCTTTCTTGATAACTTGCAAAATTTTAGCATGATTTTCTTTTTCTAACTTTCTTTTCTGTCTGGATCCTTATCTGTAATGACTCTGCACTAAGTAGCCACCAAGAAATGTCACATGGCTTCTAAGAACCATGAGGCCCCGTTCATCCATTCCATGTTACTGTTGAGATCCAGCAAAATAAGGGAAACTTGGTAATTGAATCCCAGCAGAAGGTGAAAGAAAGGAAAACACCCCTGTTGACTTTTCTATTGGTGATGACAATAGTTACTTGCTCACTTTAAGCAATTTGTTCTACCTTCATTAAAAGCACTGTGAGTTTTGTGTGAAAGAAAAATACATTTATTTGCAGACTTCTTACAGAAATCTGCAGTATGCCCAAGTGAATACTTAAGACTATGAAGAGCTCACATGTATTGAACACCTAGTGTTTGCTCATTCTTTTTGCTATGTACAGGGATGATGAAAGACTGCATTTCTTCTTAACAGTATTTTGATTTTCAAATTATTAGTAACTCATTACGGTTTTGTCCTTCAAATCTTCCCAGTGGGACCTTGTCCTTAACTCACTAAACTGGAGAAGTGGCTCTGGGGTTTCCCATACCTGATGATTTCTTTGTTGAATGAGGCCATTCTACTCATCAGGTATGATGTGTGTTTTTTCTCCAGAATCATCCATGAAGATGGCTTCTCTGGAGAAGACGTAAAGCAGTACAAGCCTGTCGTCTATAGCAACACCATCCAGTCTCTGGCAGCCATCGTCCGAGCCATGGACACTTTGGGCATTGAATATGGTGACAAGGAGAGAAAGGTAGGTGGATTCCTGAGCCTAGGGGCACTCTGAGGAGAGGGTCTGCCTCTGTTGTTCCACCTCCTCTTGATAACACCAGGCTGCTCAGAGAAGCCAGAAGAGACTTTACACAGGAACCTTCTGGTGGCCATCACCAACATCAACCTTATATACCTGACAAATAAAGGGGCTTCATGGCAGAGCTACCTCCCGATGCTGTCAGCTGCAGAATTCCAGAGCATACTGTGCAGATAATAGAGGCTTGGTGACTGTCCTAAACTGAGTCAGCTGTAGCACTGTATAAGCACCTGTTTCAGGCAATTAATCTGAAAAGAAAAATATTCATTGAACTATAAGCACCTTTCTTGGTCATCATATCCCTTTGCCTTGTTGGAGCAGGAACAGCCATTTAAATTGATGCTCTCTCTCTTCCTTTATGCTGTGGGGTGTGCTTACAATCTCTCCTAGGCAAGTCAGAGGCTCTCCTTCCCATAGAAAGTAAATTTCCTAGAACACAGACTGTGTTTTGGTAGTTTCCAGGTGTCTGATAAATGGTGAATGGGATAAATATGTAAGAGCCTCTCATTTGCAAACATTTCTGTTCACATGGAGATTAAACTGTATGCAGCTACACTGGCAAAGCTAAATGAAGAGGAGGGAGGGCACAAGGGAGAAGAGGAAACAGCCTTAAGGAATTCAACCAAGAAGCAGTAATTTATCAGCTATTGGGGGTAGAATCCCACCATCTTATCTAAATCTTGAGCCTTGGGAGAGGAGCAGCTTGAGGCCTTTGGGTAAATACCAGATCTGCATTGGATCCTCTGTATGATTGTCTGTCCCTGCTTAATTTGTGGTTTTGTGCATCTACACATAGTCTGTTTTTGCTAAAAATTATCTCCCTCACAGAGGAAAGCTATCCTGGCCTTCTCTGTGTCTGATAAATTGTCTGTGACAGATAGCTTTAGATGTGAAATTTAATATTTTATGGACAAAATCCTAATTCTATGGGGCAGAGTCACCCTGGCTTAGACATTGGCTCTTCCATGTTTCTGGGGAATTGGGTAAGTGAGACTGTGTCCCAGGTCAGCACAGAGTTAGGGGACCTGGCCTTTCTGTTGCCTAAGTCAGGAGACTGGTTTCACATGAAAGTACTTCTCCCCTGGGACATCAGCTTTGATTATGGTCAGTAGAGCCAGAGACTCAAGAGGGAGGAGGGTGAACAGAGGGGTGCCTTCAGTTCTTCAGTCCTGTTTCTGGTTAATGTAGGATTGCAGGAGCCAGCACAGCAGGAATGATATATAGGTGCCTATAAAGTTTTATATGATGGCAAGGGCTGGGAAGAAAGTAAGATAGGGGGAGGAGGAACAGGGGAAGGATATGAAGTGATTGGTTAAGGGTTGGAGAGGAGACAGAGGGCTCCAACCAGGCACCAAGTCCTCAAGGGAGACATGAGCCAGATGGTTGGAAGAAGATAAAACTCTCCTTAGCATGGGATGCCTCAGTTGACTGTTGTTGCTGCCCAGTGCCCTGACTTCAAGGCTGAGCTTCCAGATTACTATCTCTCTCAGGTCCCCACTGGCTGCCCACATAGGGGATGTGCCATTTGAAAGTTGGGGAACCACCCCATGCAGTACAAACCCAGGTTTGTGTTTTGTTCTCTAAAGAAAAGGTCCTGTTCAGGCCTTGCCACTCTCTCTGACCCTTCCTGGGGTATCCAAAGAAGGATCTGTGCCAGCCAGCTACTTTTTTTCTTCTCCCCTACAGAAAGACATCTAAAAGTTGCCTGGTTATCCCACAATCCCAGTCCTAGAACAAGGGTTCCTGGCTTCGCCTGGCAACTGGCTCTCCACCTTCCCAGGCTTTATCATGTGGCCTTGTTTGAGGCCATTTGGTTGTGCATGAACCCAAGCTTGAATCAGCTTCCATGTAGGACAGACAATGTACATTCCTTACATCTCCCTGTAGCCCTACATTCCATGTCCCAGCTATATCAGTCAACAGATCCTCCACAAAGGCATGTTCTTTTGCCTCTGGCCCTTGCCAAGTCTTGGCCTCTGCTCTCTTCCCCTTCCCTTCTTTGTAGAAATGCTCCATTCCTTAAGTACCACTCAGCTCCCTCTCTTTTATTTCTACTCCCCACATTTTCCAGGACAAAGATATGCAGTATAGTGCTTCATTAAGCGTTTAGCATGCCCTTGTGTATACATTAATTATGTGGCTTTCTCTTTCCTTAGGGCAGTGGGCCTTATACTTCAGGTGGTTAGAAACCCTTGGAGCAGCCAGGAAAGTCATCAGCCTTCTCTCCAAAATAAGGCACTCGTGTACATACCTGGGAAGTTTTGCCAACAATTTCAGGGGAGTTCCAGACCTCTTAAGGCTCATCAAGGGGACCTAAAATAAGAATCCTTCATATTTAAGGTCTTTCTGGTCAAGACTGGGTCATTCATCTTGGGATCACCTCTGTACCCCAACAAGCAGCAAGTGCTCAGAGTATACAATAGTAGGCCTTCAAAAACAGATCCCTTGGGTGGAGTAACATTTCTCACTTTCCAAGTTCTCAGGGAAAAAAGTAAAGTACTTGGAATTTAAGTACTAAATGACCAGATGTTGGTTTTTCAACACCTGGCCTGGGAAGACTCCAACTCCTGTGCAAAGGCACATAAATCATGGCCAACACACTTTTTTGCCAGTGTGTAGCACACATGATTTCGAAACGAGTTGACAGTAAAGTCCTCTTTTCCATCTGAAACTTCTTGCATCTGGCTTTTAAGTAGATTTACACTTGTATCAGTGTTCTGGTCTTCTGAGTTCCAACCAGGAGCCACCATCAAGGCCAGCATCCTCAAATCTTTCCAAACTCCTCCCACAAACCAATTCCAAAGAGTTCCTGACCACACAGTCAGGTAAATTCACTGCAAAGACCACAGTTTCTTGGTATTAATTCTGCCTTAGTTACTTATTCGTTGCTGTGAAAGAATACCCAACATCCACAATTTAAGAAGATTTATTTAGTTCACCATTTCAGAAGGTCTCACACAGTTCATTTGTAGCGACCAGCAATGGTGGAAGCACATGGGAGAGGCTAGAGAGCTGCTCACCCCATTACAGATGGTAGCCAAGTGCTTCCCCCCACACCACCACCACCATACAGCTGTGAGTGCCCCTCCCTCACTTCCTGGCCCACAAATCAGTCAGTAGCAAACTTCTGCCCTAGGCAATCCTTAATCTTAAGGAACTGGTAGAATCTTTTCAGGTCAAACCCAAGAATCTGCCTCTTCTAGCTTGGCCCTACCTCCTAGTAACACACATTTCCAAATAATGAGGCTTTTGGGGGACACTCAAAATTCAAACCATAACATAGTCATAATAGGAATATCTTCCTCCTTTAGGTACTGTAAGAGTAAATGAGATAGGGGCTAGAAGAATGGCACAGCGGTTAAAGCACTTGCCATGGAAGCTTAAGGCTCTGAGTTCAGTTCCCCAACACCACATAATAGCTAGGCCTGGTGGCACACAGGTGTAATCCCAGCACTGGAGAGGCTGAGGCAGGAAGATTATTCTGAGTCCATACCAGCCTGGGCTACACTAGTGAGTTCAGGACCAGCCTGGGGTACAGAGCAAGACACTGTCTCCAAAAAAAAAAAAAAAAAAAAAAAAGAGAGAGAGAGAGAGAGAAGAATAAATGAGATAATGCAGGTAACATACATATAGGACAGAAAAAGAAAATTCTTGGTACATGTCTAACTATTGCTCTTTTTATTATTTGTTTAAAATTGCTATTGTTATATTGCTAGTATATAAATGATTTATCTTCATAGCAAAGTAGTAAGAAATGGAAAAGGTGTTATCTGCATTTTTTTAAGTAAGAAATGGAGGCACAAGGCACTGAACTGGCTATCCAAAGTCACTGACCTAATCAGAATGAAAGATCTGTGCTGAGTGGAATTGCTACATGGGGTTTTTCTGTGTCATCAAGGGACTTTGTTAGAATTGTCCCCCTAGAGATAATGGCAACTATTTGGGGAGACAGAGTCAAATTTCACATCTAGTTTCTAGAATGTCATTGGATCTCTTCTGGTGAAAGGAATGTTGATATTTAAGTCTCCCTGTTGAGCTCAGAACACTTATCTTTTTTCTAATTGTGGAAATGTTGTGGTGTGTTTCTACTTACCTTGTGGTCTGCCTGAATTCTGAATAGACAGAAACCAGGAATACTATCTGGCCTGTGTCCACCTGACATTCCAAGCGTCAGCAGAGAGTTCAATGATGGTGGTCAGATCAAATGGGGGGCAGAAAGAAGAGAATGTATATGTGTATGAAGGCCTCGTACTCCCATAATCCAAACCTAAGGCCAAGAAGAAACATGTATACCTGTCACATGCAGATACTGAGACTCTTCACCTATCCAACCACCGTAGCCTGGCCCTGATCTGTTTCTCTGCCTAGATTAACAAGGCTTGAAACTCCTGAAGACCATCTTACTCTGCTGCTTCATTCTGCAAAAAAGTAGACCTAGCTGGCCCAAACAGGGAATAGGCTTATTTAATGAAATCTGTGGCAGATCAGAACTTGGGGTTTCCTGAGTCACTGTTCAGTTCTCTCCATTTCACCAGTCTCCCCCCAGTTACTCAGCCAACTTGGGCTTTGTATTCATTCTTTTCATTTTGTTGGTCATTCCATACATATCTACAAGCATGTTTTTCTTAGGAAACAGTTCACAGGTAGCAGGATGGATACAAAGATCACAAGGCTACCAATCTTTTTCCCTATTTTTATTGGTGTGTGTGTATGTGAGAGAGAGAGAGAGAGAGAGATACAGTGGTTACACTAAGCTTGAGAATTTTGTGCACACACACACACACACACACACACACACACACACACACACATATATATATATATATATATATATATATATATATATATATATATATATCGCAACATCATTACAATGCCTTTCCCTCCCCTTTTTTGACACTCCCGTCCCCTCCTTTCTCCCTCCCAACTTCCAATATCTCACCCATTTTATTCTATCAATTTCCTGTGTTCTGGGTTTCTCATAATAGAGATACCATGTGTCTTAGTTACTTTTTCATTGCTGTGACTCAATACCTGACACCCACAAATTTAGGAAAGGAAAGGTTTATTTTAGTTTACAGTTTCAGATGGTCACAGTCCATTCAAGGGCAGCCGGCAGCAATTGAAGTACATGGCAGAGAGAGGAGGAGGCAGCTTCTCAGGACATCACAACAGGCAGGCAAGTGAGACTAATCGAGACTAGTCCAAGTCCCAGTCTTAGTCTCTCCTGCATCTGGGTATCGAAGGTGTGGCCACTACACACCATTAGTCTTAACTCACAAGCCTTTAGTCTTAAGTCACATACCTTCAGTCTTAACTCACACGCCCTTAGTCTTAACTCTAATCCCAACAACTGTAATCCACCCCTCCAGGCCAGACCCCAATCCATCAACATTACATGGCTCCATAGACAATCCATAACATTTAAAATACATGAGACGTTTGGGGGACACTCCAGATCCTAACCACAACACCATGTGATAGTTAACTTTCTGAATCTGACTTACTATGCTGAGCATGATGGTCTCAAGTTGTGTCCATTTACCTACAAAAGCCTCAAATCTGTTTATCTTTATGGAAGGGTAGTATTCTATTATGTACAAATACATTTTTTATTCACTGGTCTGTTAATGGATATTTATGCATCTTCCAAAACTTAGCTATTATTAGTTGTGCTGCTGTAGCCACAGGTGTACATTATCTATGTTATGTGTTGCTCTTAACTCTTTTGGAAAGATACCCAAAATAAGTATTGCTATATCGAGTGGATTATCTGTTTTCAGCTTTTTGAGGAATCTGTATATTGCTTTCCATAGTGGTTATACTAGTTCACAGTCCCAGCAGCAATGTAAAGATTCATTTTTACCCACAGCCTTGTTAGCATCTGTTGCTGTACAAGTTCTTGGTATGTCATTCTTACTGGGGTAAGATGGTATCTTAGTGATGTTTTGATTTGCATTTCTCCAGTGGCTAAGGATGTTGAACATTTTTTTCATGTGTTTACAGGGCATTTGTACTCATTCACCCAAGAACTTTTTCTGTTCATTTCAAATACCCATTTTTTAATTGGGTTTTGAGGGTTTAGTTTTTCTTCTGTTCCCTTGTATTCTAGTTATTAGCTTCCTATCTGAGGTGAAGGTAGTAAAAATTTTTTCCCATTCTGTTGGCTCTTCACTGTTTTAATAGTTTCTTTTGCCATGCAGGAACTTTTTAATTTGACATAATCCCATTCGTTGCTTCTGGGAACTATTTCTTTTGCATCAGGTGAAGGCTCCCAATTTCGCACAGAGATGAATCCCTAAGATGAGAAAGGTTGTACCTGGGTTTCCAAGGCTTCTGCAGGCTCTAACGTTCCAGCTGTCCAGAACTCATCACATCCAGGTCAGCCCACTTCCTATGCTCAAGAGCTGGGTCAGGCCTGGGCTGCTGGTTTTGAGGAGGCATCCACTCTCTAGCCCTGAAAGGATCCTCTGACCTCTGACCCTACTGCTGTACCTTGGCCTATGGTGGCAAGAACAGAGGTTTTTCCTGGTCCCCTATAAAAGGAAGAAGAAATTTCTAGGATCAGCAGTGTGCAACATGGGAAGGAAGAGAAAGGATGAAAGGCAGATTCTGAGATGTTTCTCAGATGCCTCCCCTGAAAGTCTTTGGTTTCATTACATGAAGTAGCTGCTCTCTCCCCTGGGCTCTTGCCACTTTCAAGTTTCAGTCCTCACTACCCCAGCACTGTGCTTCATGGCTGTTTTACCTTCCACAGCAAGAAAGTAAGTTTGGGAGTACTAGATAGTCTTGTCCATACCATCACGCTCAGGGTCAGTGGCACTCGTGAGTGTGCCACTTATCCAATAGGCCTGTGTCTCTTCTAGCCATAGGCTGAGCCAAGTGCTGGATGCTAGGTCTGAGAACAGCAGACACGTCTCTCAAGGAAGGAAAGATGAAGAACGTGCCTCCTTTCATGCTTTCTTGACTCCCTTACTAGCCAAAGCAAGGTGGCTGAAATGGCCTCCTGTACTCCTAACCCTAACCCTATTCATTCTTCATTTGTTCATTCATGAAGTGATAAGCAAGACCTTGCTACTCCCCCAAGAAGGGCAGAACAGGGGTCAGTAAACAGCATTTCTTTTCTTTGAGACAGGCTCTTACTCTGTAGCCCAGGCTAGTCTTAAACTCACTGTATAGCTTAGGTTGGCCTCAAACTTAGAGTAATCCTCCGGCCTCAGCCTCCCCAGTTTTGAGATTATAGGCATGTACCACTATACCTTGTTTATGTGGTGCCGGCAAGTGGACCCAGGGCCTTATGCTTGCTAGGCCAGCTCTCTGTGCTATTTCTCCAGCCGAACAGCATTCTTTATCTTTGTGAAAATTCAAGGGTATGTGCCTCTATGTAATGTACTTCAGGCAGCATAGAGAAGCATGGTGGGCACAAGCTTTGGGGCAGGTTGCCCAGTTGAGCCCCAGCTGTTCTGCTTCCTAAGTGAGACAGTAGAACAAAGTTCATGTTCCTTGCCTTTCTCAGTTACATGTTTGGGTGGTTATGATGAAGACAATAATAGCAATCTACCTCATAGGGTTATCTGTTTGTTAAATAATTTAATAGATGCAAGCTTTGAGCAGGATGTGCTCAGGAAAAGTTGGCTAGTATTAGCTTCATGCACTTCAAAGCAAAGAAATAACTTACCGTGGCTTTCAAAGGTTGATTAGGCAGTGCTGGTAGTGGCTTGTCCTGGAGGAGGGCAACATGATCCCAGTAGAGATGCATCAGAGTACCTGAGAACACATGGGAAGAGTGTCATTTTTACTTAAGTTCTGTCCTATTGTCAACACTCCAGCTTAGAGAAATGGTGGGAAAGGAAGAACTAACTTAGCCAAATCCACTTCTTGCATGACTGGCATTTAGTGAAGAGGTGCTAGTGGGAGAAGAAAGTACCCAGAGAATGAGTATTCTCATAAATAAAGTTTCAGGGTTTAACCTAGATCTGGATAGAAGACCTTTGTCTGACTTGTAGCTTCCTGAATCTTTATAAAATGCTGTGCCATTCCCTGCCTTAGTGAGTCAAGTGTTGATAACAATAGAGTGTTCTCTTTCAGGTGGAGGATTACTCTTATTACTGACAATTTTCTATAGATATCAAACCAGAATTGTGGTCAAGGCCCAGAGGTGAAAGACATTCCTGTAGGAAACCAAGCTGATTATGAACAAGTCACCTTTGAGAATAAACCAATTAAAAAAAAAAAAAAAACAGTTCACCTAAGATAAAGCTCATGTCCTTCCTGCCCTGAGAGCTTTGACTTAGGAGCACTAGGCCAAGTGCAAACATACTCTGTGGCCTGTTCTTTCAGAAGCAAGGGTAGAACTCTTTGCCAGTTGGAGAGGTGTGCTACATGTTGGATTTGGCCAGTTAACATCTTAGTTATAAATGGTAAACACTTTCCCTTGAGCAAGTTCATTAGCTCGTCTGAGCTTCACTGTATAAGTTAAGATGCATTTGGCTGCAAGTAAAAATCACTCAACCATTAGTGGCCTAAACCATGAGTATTGCCTCTGTTAACTGGGTAACAAGTACCAAGAGTTGACCATCCCAAGGCACTTGTATACCTGGGCAGCATCAGGGCCTGGGTCCACATGGCACTGGCTCTCCAGATGTTCATGGTTCCAAGTGTCACACCTTCACACAAAGACTGTAGGGTGAAGAAAGAAGTGGACAGCCCTAGAACGCTCCTTACTCTACTTAGTAATGCAGGGTTTTTGGGCCACTCTAATAGGACACTCAGGCAAGAAGAAAAGAGGCTTGGGGGTCACACCAGTCACTGCTTGCCTCATGCCCCACTGACTGTGCTGGGAATTAAATAAGACCACAAAAATGGATATACCAGGCTAATGGAAAATATAGTCCAAAGATCAGGAATGATAGTATATTAGTGGCTGATGGCAGAGTGGGTCCTAATTTCTGCTCTAGTTTTTACTTTTGTCTTCCCATGTAGGTTTAGAAAGTAGAATATTATCCCCAGTGACATCAGAGACAAGGAAACAACTGCATGCCAAAACTAACAGCACGGAGCTAGTGGCAGAAGTGTCTGGGCAAGAAAGCTTCTCCAAGTGAGCCTGGAGCAGCCAGAGTCAGCCTTGCCTCATTCCTGCAGGTGGGCTCACTGACCTTGGCAGAGGCCTGCACCAGCACCTGGCCTCTACCTGGCCTTGTCTGGCTTTACTGCTTTGCCTTACAGAGTGGAATGGGGATCAGAGCTGGCCGTTGTCAGCCTACACTGCTCCCATTGATTCTCTCTGGGGCACATAGACTGTGAGCTAAATTACATTTTTTTTTTTTTTTTTTTTGAGACAGGGTCTCTGTAGGCCAGGCTGGTCCTGAACTCACTCTGGGCCCCAGGCTAGCCCTGGACTCATGACAATCCTCCTGCCTCAGCCTCCTCAGTGCTGACATTACAGGCATGTGCCACCACACCCAGCTTATGTGGTGCCGAGGAAGCAAACTCAAGTTGATCATCACTGAGCAATTCCTCCAGCTCCATTAAATTAAATTACACCTTTAGGGCCCCAGTCCTAGAAGCTTCTAAGCTGTACAGAGAGGGGAAAGGCAGGCCTTGCCTTGAAGGGAGGCTATTTTACCCTTAGGAAAAGTGGGAGGAGGTAGAAACACAGCTGCAGAATTCCAGTATCAAAAGCAGGCAGAATGGGAACTAGTGTGCCCTTAGGGTGTGTTTCTGGCTTTTTTTTCTGAGGGACAGAAGCACGGATAGCCTGTAGGTACTAAGGCTAGAGTCTCTATCATGAGAGAGCTTATTCTTATTGCCCAGAAGCCTAATGTGCAATAGGAAGAATGTTGGCCTCTCAAAGAAAAGCCAAGCCTAGCCCTGTTCCCATCTACCCATGTGACCACAGCCAATCCTTTATCTCCACACAGCCTTTTTCAGATTTTTTTTTCATTTTTTCCCCATTTTATTGTTATGTATAAGTGCAAAACATAAAGTTTACATTGATCTTGAGAATTTTGTGCACATACGTATCATGGCAAAGTTACAAATCCTTCCCTTCTCTCTTTTCGACCCTCCCTCTTCTTCTTCCTCCCCTCCATTTCCCATTATTCTCCACATTAACTTCTATGAAATAATTGTGATCGAGGTCTCTCATATCAGAGAAACCATTTTATATTTCATCTCCTGCTTCTCACTCACTTCACTGAGCATGATCATCTCAAGTTGCCTCCATTTACCTACAAAAGCCTCCAACCTATCTGTCTTTATAGATGAGTAGTAGTATTCCATTCTGTACAGGTACCACAATTTGTGTATCCATTGGTCTGTTGATGGGTATTTTGGTGTCTTCCACATTTTAGCTATTGTTAGTTGTGCTTCTGTGAACATGGGTATACATGTATCTCTGTTATGTGTTGTTTTTAACTCTTTTGGGAAAACTCCCAGAGAAGGTATTGCTGGATTGAAGGGGATATTTATTTCCAGTCTTTTGAGAGACTTCCATACTGTTTTCCATAGCGGTTGTACTAGTTTACATTCCCACCAGCAGTGCAGGAGGGTTCTTTTTTCACCACAGCCTCGCCAGCACTGATTCCTGTTTGTATTCTTGATATGTGGCGATCTCTCTGGAGTTAGATGGTCTCTTAGTGATATTTTGATTTGCATTTCTCTTATGGCTGAGGATGTTGAACATCTTTTCATGTATTTATTGGCCATTTGAACTTCTTCATCTGAGAACTGCCTATTCATTTTCTTTGGCCATTTTTCAGTCAGATCTTTGATTTTGAGGGGCTTACTTTCTTTCTGGTTATGAGCCTTGTATGTGAAGTATTGGTGGTGAATATTTTTTCCCAGTCTGTTGGTTCTCTTCTTACACTGCTGATAATTTCCTTTGCCATCCAGAAACTTTTTAATGTGACATAATCCCATTTCTTAATAATGGGGGCTATTTCTTTTGCTTTTGCTGTCCTACTAAGAAAGTTTTTGCCTGTACCTGTCTTTTAGATATTGGCCTAGTTTGTCTTCCAGGCAGTTTGGTGTTTCAGTTTTAATATCTAGGTCTTTGATCCACTTTGATTTAATTTTGGTGCATGGTGACAAGTGTGTGTCTATATTCACTCTTCTGCATGTGGATGTACAATTTTTCCAGCATCATTTGTTGAAGAGGCTATCCTTTTTCCACTGTATGCTTTTGGCTTTTTTTTTTTTCAATCAAAGATTAGGTAGCTGAGGGTATTTGAGTTTGTCTCTGCATCCTCAATTCTGTTCCATTGGACTATCTGCCTGTTTTTGTGCCAGTACCATATAGTTTTTACAACTATTGCGTTATAGTATAACTTGATGGCTGGTATTGTAATGCCTCCTACTTTGGTCTTGTTACTCAAGATTGCTTTGGCTAGTCTAGATCTCCTTTGGTTCCATATGAATTTAAGGATTATTTTTTCAAGTTCTCTGAAAAAAAATTGTCGGTATTTTGATAGGAATTGTATTGAATCTGTATATCAGTTTTGGTAGTATTGTCATTTTGACTATATTATTCTGCCTTTCCGAGAACAGAGGATGTCTTTCCATTTTCTGATGTCGTCTATAACTTCTGTCTTCATTGTAATGTAGTTTTCCTTATATAGATCCTTCACTTCCTTGGTTAGGTGATACTCCTAGTTATTTAATTTTTAGCTGGGCTACTAAGAATGGGATTATTCTTCTGAGCTCTTTCTCAGTGAGTTTGTTATTGCTGTAGAGAAAGTTATTGATTTTTTAGTATTGATTTTGTAGCCTGTGATTTGGGTACATTTGTTTATTATTTCTAAGTGTTTCATATTGCAGTTTGTGGGGTCTTCTATGTAGATAATCATATCATCTGCAAATTAAGATAGTTTGACATCCTTTTCAGTGCAGATTCCCTTTATTTCATTTTCTTACCTGATTGCTGTGCAAGTGTTTCAAAGACTATGTTGAATAAAAGTGGTAAGAGTGAACAGCCTTGTCCTGTTCCTGATTTGAAAGGAAGTGCTTTCAATTTTTCTCCATTTACTATGATTTGTGGTAGTTTTGGCATATATGGCTTTTATGAGTTTGAGGTAAGGCCCTTCTATACCTATTTTTCTTAGAGTTTTTATTATGAAAGGGTGTTGAATTTTATCCAAGGCTTTTTCTACATCAATTAAGATGATCATGTGGTTTTTGTTTTTGCTTTTGTTTATGTGGTATATTACATTGATTGATATACGTATGTTGAACCAGCCTTGCATCTCAGGAATGAAGTCCACTTGATCATGGTGTATGATCTTTTTGATTACTTGTTGGATTCTGTTTTTGTTTTTTGTTTCTTTGTTTGTTTGTTTTTTGAGACAGGGTCTTGCTCTATAGTCTAGATTGCTCCTGAACTCACTTGTGTAGCCCAGGCTGGCCTTGGACTCATGGCAATCCTCCTGCCTCAACCTCCCAAGTGCTAGGATTACAGGTGTGCACCACCACACCCAGCTTATGTGATGCTGGGGAATCAAACTCAGGGCCTTGTGCTTGCTAAGCAAGTGCTTTAACTGCTGTGCCATTCCTCCAGCCCCTACTTGTTGGATTCTCTTGGCCAGAATCTTATTAAGAATTTTTGTATCTCTGTTTATT
Source organism: Ctenodactylus gundi (assembly GCA_004027205.1). Classification (NCBI taxonomy): domain Eukaryota; kingdom Metazoa; phylum Chordata; class Mammalia; order Rodentia; family Ctenodactylidae; genus Ctenodactylus; species Ctenodactylus gundi. The sequence continues at coordinate 160,862 of PVKB01003464.1, read as the reverse complement.
AAGAGATTGGTCTATAGTTTTCCTTCCTGGTTAAGTATTGGTCTGGTTTGGGGATTAAGGTGATGCTAGCCTCCAGAAATGAGTTTGGTAGCATTCCTTCTCTTTCAACTTCATGGAACAGTTTGAGAAGAATTGAAGTTAGTTCTTCCCTGAAATACTGAAAAAATTCTGCTGTGAATCCATCTGGTCCTGGGCTTTTATTTGTAGGTAGAGCTATTATTAATACTTCAGTTTCTGTGTGTGTAATGGAGTTCTTCAATATTTTTGTCTTCTTCATTCTGTTTTAGCATTTTGTATGTGTCTAGGAAATCATCCATTACTTCCCAATTCTCTAACTTGTTAGAATATAGGTGTTCAAAATAATTTCTCATAATATTCTGAATTTCTGCAGAGTCTCTTGTAATTTCACACTTTTCATTTATAGTTGCATTAATGTGTGCTTTTTCTTTCCTTCTTTTGGTGAGTTTAGCTAGAGGTTTGTCTATCTTGTTCATTCTTTTGAAGAACTAGCTCTTTGACTCATTAATCTTTTTATTGCTTTTTAACCTCAATTTCATTAATTTCAGATCTGATCTTTACTATTTCTTTTCTTCGACTGCTTTTTGTCTTAGATTTTTCTTGTTAATATAGGGCCTTAACGTGCATCGTAAACGTGGTTTTTATGTGACTGTTCTGTTCTTTTGATGTGTGTATTTATGGCTATGAATTTTCCTCTAAGTACTGCTTTCATTGTGTCCCATACATTCTGATGATGTACTTCCTTCATCATTAACTCTAGGAAGTTTTTGATTTCTTCTTTGATTTTTTTTCTGTAGTCCATTGTTTGGTCAGTAGTAAGTTGTTTAGTCCCCATGTATTTGTGTATTTTCTTCTGTTTCTTTTGCTGTTAAGGTCTAGTTTTATTCCACTATGATCTGAAAGTATACAAGGAATGATTTATATTCTTTTGTGTTTATTTAAGCATGACTTATGACCTAGAATGTGGTCTGTTTTAGGAAATGTTCCCAAAAAAAGAAGAAGAAAATGTTCGATGTGCTGCTGCGAAGAAAGTGTATTCTGTTGATGTTGGGTACAAAACTCTGTAAACATCTGTTATGTCCAAGTTTTCTATAGCATCGTTCAGCAGTTGTATATCTTTTTGGATTTTCTATCTGATTGATCTATCTATCTGTGATAGTGAAGTATTAAAGTCCCATACTATAATTGTATTTGGGGCCAGTATGTCCTTTCAGATCTAATAATTTTTGGTTTACATAATTGGGTACTCAAGAGTTGGGAGTATATATGTTGATAATTGTGAGTTCTTCCTGTTCTGTTGTTCCTTCAACCAATATATAGTGACCATCTTTGTCTCTCCTAATCTGTTTTATTTTAAAATCTGATGAGTCTGAGACTAATATGGCTACCCCTGCTTGTTTCCTGGGATTTGTTGCATGAAGTATTGAATTCCATCCTTGTATTTTCAGTCTGTGAGTTTCCTTGTGAGTGAAGTGTGTCCCTTATAAGCAGCAAATTGTGAGTTTCTCTTTTTCATACACTCTGCCAGTCTATTTCTTTTTTTCCCCACTATTTTTATTAATATACAAATGTAATACATAGTATTAACAATGAAATTGGGTGTTTCGTACATCTATGTATCACATCGACTTCACAATCCCTTTCCATCTTTTACCCTCCCCCCCCCCCCCGCCCCCCCGTCCCTTTCCTCGGCTCCGGCTATCACTTCATATGGTTCCAGAGAATGTCTGTGTTCTGGGTTTTCCAAGTCCGAGAGACCATACAGTGTTTAACATATTAATCTTCCATGCCTAAGTCATTTCACTCAAGTCACCATTCTACCCCAGCTTCCTATTCCTCTGATGGGTTCGCAGTAGTCAAATCTTGATATCTTCCTTCTGAATCCAACCAATCCCATCATTGGGATATTCACCAAAAGTTTTTTTTTTCCATATTTTCCTACAACTTTGTTGTTATTGTTAAACCTGGCCTTACCCACCAGCTCACACTAGAAAATAATTATAAGCATGTAGTTCAAAAGCATAGTTAATTTGGGAGAGAAGAGAAAATAAATAAATAAAATTCAATTGCCTTAGCTGAATACTGGATATTTGTACATTCACAAGGTTATCTTCATATCTCTCTGTTTCCTTAGGATAAATGTTCATTAGTGACCTAATAAGTGAATTGCTACAACAAAACAAAGTCAAAACCATATCACATTGCTACATTAAATGAACTTAAATCTATACCATATAAACGTACTTAAAGTGACAGACATAAAGGCAAATCTAGTTATTTCAGAATTTTCTAACTTTCGTTATCTTATTTACTCATGTTTCACTGATTACTAACCTACTTTTTTCTCAGCTCCTTCTCCTCTAGCTGTTGTCCCTTTTTCTCTGGGGTCATTGGTGTCGCTGGTCTCCCTTTCATTGTCCAAGTTTCCTTTAAGTATTTTCTGCAGTACTGGCTCAGTGGCTGCAAATTCCTTTAAGCTGTTTCTGTTGTGGGAAGTTTTAAGTTCTCCCTTTAAATTAAAAAATAATTTGCTGGATATAGCAGTCTTGGTTGGCATTTATGTATTTTTTGTGCTTGGATGATATTGCTCCACAGTCTCCTTGCTTTTAGAGTTTGGATTGAAAAACTGCTGTTATCTTGATGGGTTTATCTTTGTAGGTCACCTTCTGTTTTTCTCTTACCACTTTTAGTATTTTCTCTTTGTGTTCAGTTTCTAGAATTTTAATTGTGATGTGTGATGATGAGGATCTCTTCTGATCAAAGTTGTTTGGTGTTCTATACGCCTGCAGTAGTTCCATGTTCATTTCTTTTCTTAGATTTGGGAAATTTTATTCCATTATTTCATTAAACATGTCCTTTAAGCCTTTTGTTTTGTCCTCAGTCTTCTCCTCAGTTCCCATAGTTCTGAGGTTATTTCTCCTTGAATCATCTATCAGATGTTGTAATGATTCGCTTTCTTTTTTTACTTTGTATTCTTCATGGCCTGTATGTTGCAGCTTAGTCACTTTATTTTCCAGGTCTGACATGCTATTCTGAAGTTGTTTAAAGTGGTTGCTTATTATTACCTGTGTGTTTTTCATTTCCTGAATATCTGCATTCAGTTTTTCTATATCTGTGTTGTGTACTTCTCTAATTTCTTCTTCTGTCTTCATTATCTTCTGGTATATTTCTTCTCTGGTCTCCTCTAGTTGCTTTTCAAGGCTTGCTTTTTGCTTATCTGTGTACTGGTGTAGCTCTTCTGCTGTCCGTTTTATTTCCTGTTTTAATTCACTGAATTTCTGGGCCCAGAAGTTGCCATTATTTTTGCCATATTCATCTTTATTTACCCTGACTTCATCTCCTGGGGTTTCAGGTCTTTTTGTAGGAGATTTGTAACTGCGCTTCCCCATTTCTTATTTGGTCTCCTCTAATTTCTTTTCAGGGCTTGCTTTGTGCTTAGCATATTGCTCTTGTAGCTCTTGGGCTGTCTGTTCTATTTCCTGCTTTGCTTCCTGGTTTAATTCCTGCTTTAATTTCTGTTTTAATTCACTGACTATCTGGGCCCATAAGTCACTATCCTTCTTGCTCATCTCCTCTTTGAGTTCTGGAATTTTAGCACCCCTTGCACCCTCCTCTGGGTAGTCAGATCTTTTTGTATAAGATTTGTTACCACATTTCCCCATGGGTCTGCTACCTCTGACTGTCTCTGATGTGCAGGAAAGAGAATGGCTCCTGCTGACGTCATTTCCTGCGACGGCTGTTGAGCCCCGTTTCTGGTCTGGGATCCATAGGCCTTTCCTAGGTGGAGCGCACACTGCGTTTGTAATACACACACCCGTGGGTTGGTGCTTCTGAAGCTGGGGCTGCCAGCAGCCAATGATTCCCACCTGTCTGGATCCACACTTACCTCAGGCTGAGTTTCTGGCCTCCGAATCTTGTTTGTGATTGGTGGGTGCTGGCAGTGTGGGGCCGCGCCAAGTGGGCTGCTTCTGACCCACCCACAGCCTCTTCTCCCGTTGTTGTGTGCTCCGTCCTCTCCCAGCTCCGTTCAGTCAGATGTTCAGGTCCTCCGAGCTTTCCTCCTGCCACTGCCTGCCCTTTGCCGCCGGCTGCGGTGGCTTCCTGGACTGCGGGGATTTTTTACCTCTGATTTTGATGGTCCCTCAGAGTTTCTGGCCTCGCGTTGGTCGCCTTTCAGTTTTGGGGGATGCTCCTCTCTTTCCTAGCTACACCAAACATGCTTTTTCTGACTATCTTCTTGACTTTTTAAGTGAGTTGATGAGGAGATATTGTGCAGTGCTGTTACTCAGCCACCATCTTGACTGGAAGCCCAGTCTATTTCATTTAGTAGGTGAGTTGAGACCATTCACATTCAAAGTTATTATCAAGGTATATTTGGTATTTGCTGCCATTGTTATAGTTTTTCAGCATTATTTACTAGTCTTGAATTCTTCTCAGCTCATTCTCCTGTATCTGTTACCTCTTTTTCTCTGGGGTCTTTGGTGTCATTAATCTCCCTTTCTAAGTTTCCTTTAAGTATTCTCTGCAGTGCTGGCTTAGTGGCTGCAAATTTCTTTAAGCTTTCTATATTATGGAAAGTTTTAATTTCTCCCACTAATTTAAAAGATAATATCACTGCATATAGCAGTCTGGGTTTGCATTAATGCTCTTTTAGTGCTTGGATGATATTGCTTTATGATCTTCTGTCTTTTAGGGTCTGAGCTGAGAAATCTGCAGTTATCCTGTTGGGCTTATCTTTGTAAGTCACCCTCTGTTTATCTCTTACAGCTTTTAATATTCTCTCTTTGTGTTGGGTCTCTAGTATTTTAATTATGATGTGTCGTGATGAGGATCTCTTCTGGTCAGCGTTGTTTGGTGTTCTATATGCCTGGAGTACATTTCTTAGATTTGGGAAATTTTCTTTTATAATTTCATTGAACGTGGCCTTTAAGCCTTTCGTTTTGTCCTCAGTTTTCTCCTGCACTCCCATAATTCTGAGGTTGTTTCTCTTTGAGTCATCTATCAGCTGTTGTGACCATTCTCTTTCTTCCTTTTTTTTTTTTTTTTTTTTTTTTTTTTTTTTTTTTTTTTTTTTTTTTTTTTTTTTTTTTTTTTTTTTTTTTTTTTTTTTTTTTTTTTTTTTTTTTTTTTTTTTTTTTTTTTTTTTTTTTTTTTTTTTTTTTTTTTTTTTTT